>BPTQ01000002.1:10665237-10975624 GCA_019973895.1 Chrysanthemum seticuspe | reverse complement strand
TGTAGGTTTGTATAGCAAAAACTTTTTGTACCACAAACAAAAATACTTTTTGGAAGAAACATCAAAAGTTAATTGATACCTAGCATAGTTCAAAAATTTCATGTTATATGAAGTTCTTTGAACCATTGCTTCGAGACTACGGTTAACACCTTTTGATCTTCCCCCCCAACTTATCAAAATGGTTAATTTTGAAGGAAAATTAGATAAATCTAACTGAATACAGTTAGATAAACCAACACACACAATCTACAACTATTTGTTCGTATATCTTCTATACATTACTTTCTTTTCTCATTCTTCGTGTTTTGGTGTTGCGTTCATAAATATCACCAAGCCGATGTTCCAGTGGAAGGAACGGGATGAGGTGAGGGGCTCAGTGGATGAGCTCTCAAAGAGTAGGCGACGTTGTGAAGGCTTCTCCGCCATAAGGAGCTTGGTGTAGTGATTACGAACTCTCGAGTAGGTGACTCGGGGAGTGGAGTAGGGCAAGGAAGGTGACCTTGTAGCCGAACCACTATAAATACTTGCGTTGTGGTTTTGTGCTTCTTACTCTTTTCTTTCATTACATATCTTCTATATGCTTGTTTATCAACATCTAACACACACAACCAAATAGATTGACATAAGTCAATCTAAATAGATTAAAAGGAAGTTTTAATTGGTAAAACTATTCAACCCCCCCTTCTAGTTTTCCACAATTGGCATCAGAGCTTCGTTACCAAGTTTCTTGAAGTATATTGTACTTTAAAACTTGATACGATCCATAGTTAATTGAAAACTACAAAGAAGGTTTTTCATAAAAACAAACACCATGTTTTTCAAAAACGATATGTTTGGATGTTGATTTGATAACAACATTTTTTATTTATCTTTTCACTTAATTGCACTAATCTTTTTTGTGATGTTGATTAGTCAAAGCTCATACCCGCCAAGCTTTAGGAGTCGCTTGGTAACAAGAATACCTTCCTTAAGAAGGTATCTTAAACGCAAAGGAGCGGGAATCGTCTAAGTGACATTTGTCATTTGTAAAGACATTCCTAAGTGCATTCGAGGTATGACTTTCCACTTATATCTAAATGATATTAGTTTAGTATATAAGTGTTATTTGTTAGGCTTTTATTTGAGTAGATTTTTGTGTTTACACATAATTTACATGTAGCTTCGTTAGGAAGCCTTTTTCTCACATACTTGTTATATTTCTCGTCTATAGTCATAGTATGTAGAGCTTATGTTTTATTTCTTTTAATCCTATAATAAAACAAAAACACGAATTTCAAAAATTCCTCCTTCCCTATTTATAAACCCACTCGACGCCCACTTTATCCAATCCTCATTTTTTCAAATTTTCCAATTTCAAAAATTCCCTCTCATTCAAAAACTTCATCTTCCTCCTCATTCCATCTCATCCGAAACCAAGAAGATCCGTCATCAACATGGTTTACATCGCACTCGTGCTCATCGCCCTAACACTCATCGCACTTGTGTTCCCTATGATGAAGTTCACATACAGAGACATTTACTTTGTGTTGTTAATCTATATTGGGGTTATATACCCAATCCTTTGTATCATCCTAAGTATTAAAATGCAATATTATTAATAATCTAGTTTATCTATGTTATTTTTATCATAATGTGTTTATCTCTTTTTGATCTATATGTTTTATATTCCTTCGTGATACATTAGAAGTCATGTATGCATGCTAAAAGAAAATATAGGATAAAACATACTTCGTGGTATAAAAACCGTAAAACCTATGTTTTTATCAAAACTGGTTCTGTTACTACAGATCCACAGATCCCGGAAGTTATACTAGCCGGATCCCTTTTGAAAAGGAACCGTGGGATCCGTCCTACTGGAAAACAGTTTGTCATGCAAATTAAAAACTACTTTTCTTCTAAAAAGTAATACTTCACTAATGTGTCAAAATAATAAGTAAGTTAAGTGTTTCTATTGGTAAAAACCATTGTTAATAAAAATCTAATAAAAACGTTAGATAATCATTGGTTAACTACAATCATCACTTTCTATTAACTCGTCTTTCCTCTAGATTCAACTATGACGCATGAATATGAGTTTGATTTTTCACTCACTAGCGTCTACACTCCGAACATCTCTCTCGAACCCAACACACCCGGCAATCATGTCCGTGGGTTCAATAATCTCGAAAACCGTCACTTCCATGAAGGACGTATTGTAGACACCTCTCTATAATTCGAAGAAGGTATCAATACCTCCTTCCGAGCCATAGGACTAGAATGTCTTCTTGAAATCAACGAGAAGATATGTCCAAGGTTCATAATGGAATTATTCCGTCAAGTGGAACTCGTTCGTAACTAGGATCTCTCTCTATCTCTTTGGTTTTATATCAAAAACCAAAAATTTACTTTAAGCCTTGGGCATTTTGCTCACATCCTCCAAATTCCAAACCATGGACAATGTGCCTTCACCGAAGATTGGTCTCTTGATTCTCTCTTCAACTTTCACGAAGAAAATAGTCCATATTCCTCACACATACCCTCCCCGGAAGATTTACATTGCATTATATGCAAACCTCGACCATATTACTCCGATCCAAACATTATCTTCACATGGGACATCCGAGAAGAGTACAAGCCTCTTGCACTCATCTTGCGTGAGAATGTTTGGAGTCTTAGGGGAAATCGAGAAATTCTTCCCGCTTGTTGTGCTCACATGTTGTATTGTTTGCTAACACAACAACCATACAATCTCGCCTACTTCTTCGCAAGGAGAATTGCAAACCTTCAAGGCTCCAAGAATAAACTCATTCCATATGGAATGTTCTTGACGCGCCTCTATCACAATGTCATGCACTTTCATCCTCAATTTCAAAGTCCGTTGTACGTACTTGTGAACAAGATGATGGAACCGTTGAACATTTCCCTCATGAAGACGTTCTTCATTCCTATATCCGTCAACACTCATCAACCTTTTGATGATCCATCTAGCGAAAACAATTAAGCAACTTAGTACTCCAAAATAGGATCAATTCTATTGTACTCGTGCTTTATTAAATGTAATCCAAATTCTTTTATGAAATAAAACATCTTACATTTGATATCTTAGAACTCCCTTTAGACTATCCTTGAGATATAATGCATTGTCAAGATCATTGCATACCTTTGGAAAAGGTTCTGCCTAGCAGATAGACGGATCCCAAATGATTGTACTAGACGGATCTCTACTTTTAGGGAACCGTGGGATCCGTGAGACAGAAAATGCAATTGCAAGCATTATATTTCAAACACATCCTTAGAACACCTCACACTAAGCTAAACATAGTGTTTTAAGGCAAATTAAGTCCTTATCAAGATAGGAAGATCTTTTCTACTCACATTTCACATAGATCATACTCAAGGACGTTTATTGATCTACAGTTTCGTTTCTTAATCCATCACTCTTCCGCTCTCAAAACTCACACATCATATCTCATATGATTCCTCATATCTAAGCCTTAGAAATCTTTCGATTATGGCGTAATTGCTCATTAATCATCCTCACCTCAAAATTGATCAAAGTTGATCAAAATCTAGTTTTCCTATCTCAAAGCTTCTAGGATATCTTCCAAAACACTAGCCTAAGACACAACCTGATCTCTAGGATCATTTAGTTTCATTTAATTTCAATTGACATCTTTAGTGTCATCCTTGCTCATCCATTGGTACTTTTGAAATTTCCAAATCCTTCCATAAAAAACAATCATTAGCTACAACACTCATTGCCTTCAAACACTTAAGCACCCCTTCATTTAAAACACTTAGGAGGACTGAAACACTCAAGATGATATAAGTCTAGGATCTTAGAAACATCATCTCCACTCTTTCATAACTGCTGAACGTCGGATCCCTAGGATTAGCCTAGACAGATCCCTCTGAGGAGGGAACCGTGGGATCCGGATGACAGTCTATGACAAATCTTTCTAAAACAATCATTTCAACTCATCTTCCTAACTCAAACACTCCATCTCATCTTAAATGAGTTCCTAGAACAACACAACCTCTGTAGTTGACTCTTGTGCATGCTAATCATCACATTCCAATGAATCTTAGTGGCTTAAGGCTTAAATGCACCTTCCAAATCTCTTGGTTTATAAACCACCTTGTTAGGACCTCCATAGTCATCACTCTCATCCTAACTTTCAGCTTTTGCAACCTCTTGAAATCATCTCATCATGGGAAAAACCCCAAGTAACAACTTATCCACCAAAGAACCACACATCAAAAGGGCTCGTGTTGTACACGAAATCTCTTCAACCGAATCATCTCCGGTCAAACCAACAAATGATAGAAACCTTCATCATCCAATCAAACCAAATCCTAAAAGGATAGTACCCACAAAACTACCTATATCAAACACAACCATACCTCCTAGGCCAAACAATATAATCTCCACTAAACCATCACCTTTGGTTCCTAGAGCTATCTCTTTTACATCCCCACAATCATCACCTCACCTCTACAATTTAGAGGACTTGCCACCTAGGCCATCTCATCCGCTTCCGCCGACAACATTCTCCTCATTAGGAGGAACAATGATTCAAAATCAAGGTGTTGAGTCAACACTTGCTTCGGCTTCCTTTTCGCCGTTTCTATCATATAATCCCATTTGGATTATAAATCATCAAAGTCAACCACCCGACCATATGGAAGTTGACATTTCTTTACCACCATCATCATTCTTGATTGAACCATTCTTAAATGGACCTCCACCAATCCCTCCATCATTCGAGGCTCCTCAAACCGCTTCAATTGATCCTTTGAATCAAGCCACTTCATTTCATCCACCACCACTACCTAGCCATGACAAAGATTGCTATCATTGTCAACATGTTGAAAGTTTGATACATGAATTACGAGAAGACGAACGTTTCATGTTCTATCATCTCCTCGAACGTTTCGACGAGATTAAACCTAAACATAACTTGAGCTAGAAGATTATAGTGGTGTCTAAGCTTCAAGCGTTAGTTGGTCTAAGAAATTCCTAGTTATGTATTGTCTATTTTCTTATTTTTGAGTCATGTATATCATAACTTTTGTTTTATTAAATGGAATTACATGCTAATTGTTATTTTGTTGAGCATATGATTACTTTGTTTTCATATCTCATTTATGTGATAACATTATTTGTTATTTCACCCTTGCTGAATTTGATCAGCTGATACGGATCCCTCATAATAGCCTAGACGGATCCCTACTAGGAGGGAACCGCGGGATCCGTGAAGACAGGAAACTATTTTACTACTAACTTGCATCACATTTACAGGAAATTGTGAATTATACTTGCTTTCTAACCTTTGTTTTGTAGTATTTCAATTCACACATGAAGACTTTGACATCCTAAAGCTAGGGGAGCTTTATGTCAAAGCAATACATTGCAAATTACTTGCAATACTAGATTTATTTTTCATGACTTCCCATTGCAAAGTTGCAATCATATAGGGGGAGCACACTCGTCTCTTAGACAAAATTCTTTGCACACTTAGTTGCAAATGATCTAGATTAGAATTACTTTCTTGACGCCCTTACATAGGGATGGACTCGTCAAGGGGGAGCAAAGACGAGATCTATTCCCGTTACTTGCTCTTTATTTTTTTTATTTTTTTCTTTCACATGTTTTTCTTAAAAACAATGTGTTGCTTTTCTTCAAACACTTTTTGTTTCGAAAAAAAGGGGGAGAAGAAAGTAAAAACTACAAATTCAAACGTTAACGAATTTTAGCTTTTCCTTAAAATAATTTTATGTTTTGTCATCAACAAGAATGGGGAAATTTTGAATACAAATAAGCCGTAAAAACGTTTATTTATATTTTACGATCTTCTAATGTTTTGTCGATAACAAAAGTAAAATCATATTAACGAAACAAATAAAATATGTAAATGGTTTGAACTAATAGTTTTCTAACATATTCACATTTTCACATAAAACACTAAAACAAGTATAAGTGATTTTATGATCTAGATATATATATATATATATATATATATATATATATATATATATATATATATATATATATATATATATATATATATATATGTGTGTGTACAACAACTAGTGTTTACATATTGGCTTAACAAGTATAAGTGATTCTATGATTTAGATATATATGTACAACAACTAGTGTTTACATATTGAGTTAACACATACTTAAGCTAAGTATACTAAAATGGGTAAAAACAAGTATATACTAAAATGAGTAAAAACAAGTATATACTAAATAGATAAAAACTAGCAAATGGTTTTGACCCATAACCCATGGTTTTATATATACCACTTAACCAAGTTCAATGTATCCTTAAGGTACATTGTATCTAGAAAGAAAACCATGGATCAACCCATAACCCATGACCCATGACCCATAACCAAAAATACCCAAGGGTAAAGAGGAGTGTTCCACGGATCCCTAGCTTTGTGCTAGCCGGATCCCAAGTGGAAGGGATCCGTGGGATCCGTGGGAACAGTGAGGAAATTTGCCTATAAATAGTGAGCCATTTCTTCATTATTCCTCACCCCTTTCAAGCCTCTTTCTAACACACTTTCTCCCCTGAGTTAGATCTCACTAACCTTATATCCAAGAGATCTATGTTTGTAGTTTTGTTTTTGTGTGATCTTTTAGGTTCCTCTTAAAGGCAAGATCACCACCTTTGAAGTCGAGCAAGCTCAAGTCCATGAGTTGCTACGCTTCCTCATCATCAAGGCTACCGAAGTCCTCTTGTTGATGATTCCTTTCTTTCTTCAAAGAAGTGTAGTGTTGAAGACATTAGTGAAAGATGTCTCAAGTATCAAGACGAAGATATTAGTGAAGGTTATCTATCGTCTATAGGATAAGCACTTGTGGTAGGTGCTTAAAAGTCAAGACAAAGAAACATTAGTGAAAGGTGCTTAGAAGTCAAGAAAAGGAAGCACTAGTGAAAGGTGCTTAGAAGTGAAGACACAAGACATTAGTGAAAGGTGTCTTGTAGATCTAGTCAAAGGCATTAGTGAAAGGTGCCTTAGATGTACAATCGATATGGTGTGTTTCGATATACAAGATAGACTAGTATAGGATCCAAGGATATTGATATCCTTGATGATGTTGTAAAGGAGTAGATCTCCTTTGGGATTAGTCGTTGGTGTAGTGTGGTAGTAGTTCCTCCATTTCAATAGAACTAGGTGCTTAGCCTAGTACCTAATAAAGGGTAGGCGACGTTGTGAAGGTGTAGTTCACCTAAGGTGTGAAAGAACTAGGTACTTAGCCTAGTACCTTATAAAGGGTAGGCGACGTTGTGTAGGAGTGGTTCACCTTGGTGTGAAAGAACCCGGTGGTTAGCCTAGTACCGGAAAAAGAGTAGGCGACGTTGTGAAGGCTTCTCCGCCATAAGGAGCTTGGTGTAGTGATTACGAACTCTCGAGTAGGTGACTCGGGGAGTGGAGTAGGGCAAGGAAGGTGTCCTTGTAGCCGAACCACTATAAATACTTGCGTTGTGGTTTTGTGCTTCTTACTCTTTTCTTTCATTACATATCTTCTATATGCTTGTTTATCAACATCCAACACACACAACCAAATAGATTGACATAAGTCAATCTAAATAGATTAAAAGGAAGTTTTAATTGGTAAAACTATTCAACCCCCCTTCTATTTTTCCACAGCTTCATCCTTAGTATGTAACAAATAAACATAAAAAAATCTAGAAGCATCATCAATAAATGTCACAAAGTACTTCTTATTCCCCAAAGAAGGAGTAGCATGCAAATCACACAGGTCACTGTGAATTAGCTCTAAGAGCTCAGTCTCACGACTAACACCCTGAAAGGGTTTCTTGGTTATCTTGGTCAACATGCAAGTTTTACACTTTTCAGTGTCCATGTCAAATGCTGGGATTAACCCATCCTTAGACATATCTTGCATTCTCTTTTAGTGTACATGGCCAAGTCTAGCATGCCAAAGGGTAGAGTCAGTATGGTCAGTGGTGGTCACAAAGGCTGAATTAACATTATCAGTGGAAACAGATAAACCATCAGTGGAAACATTAAGCCTAAACATTTGATTACATAAATAACCAAAACCAATAAAAACACCACATTTAGACAAGACAAATTTATCAGATTCAATAACTTGTTTATATTCATGATTATTCAAAACACTACTTGAAACCAAGTTCTTCCTTATATCAGGAACATGAATAACATTAAACAAAGTTACAATCTTTCCAAAACTAAACTTAAGATCTACATAACCATGACCATGCACCAAGGCTGTTGACTCATTTCCCATGTGAAGAATAGAACCATCATTCAGTGACTCATAAGTCTTGAACCAACTTCTATCTTTGCACACATGAACTGTTGCTCCAGAGTCAACCCACCATGCAATATCATCATCCTGCACATAATGAGATTCAGATACATATGTAACATAATAAATCTGAAAAGACTTATTAACCATATTCTGACCTTTCAGTGAGTTGGAAGAACCACCACTCCCTGAACCATTAGTGCCTGATCCATTGGTTTTACCACCAATTTTAACACCCTTGCAGTCCCTTTTAATGTGACCAGTTTTACCACATTTCCAACAAGTAGGTGTTGCCTTCTTGTTTGGATCTGCCCTTGTGTTATCATGATATTTGCGCTTGCCTTTGTTGTCATTGTACCTGGTCGAGTTATTATGCTCCACCAAATTCACAACAGATGCACCAGTAGCATTGCTACTTTTTGGCTTGTCATTGTCCTGCACCTTGAGAGATTCCTCAATGCGCAGATGACTGCCCAACTCAACCTGAGTTAACTCCTCTTTCTTGTGTTTCAAGGTATGCTTGAAATCTTTCCAAGAAGGAGGGAGTTTGTCAATTACACAAGAGACTGAAATAGACTCATCCATGTGCATATTATGTTGTGTAAACCTTCCAAGTATTCCAAGAAGTTCATTGTATTGTTCCATGACTGGTCTTGAATCAGTCATTTTGTAATTTGTGAAATTACTAACAAGAAACTTCTTACTTGATGCATCCTCAGCCATATATTTGGCATCCAAGGAGTCCCACAGTTCTTTGGAAGATTCAATGTTCTGATAAATATCAAACAGGGAATCAAACATACCATTGAGAATAAGACCTCTGCATATGTAGTCGTCATTCTCCCATTTGCTCCTCCTCCTGATCTGCTCCATAGTGGCATCATCACCATCATCAGGAATTGGTGTAGTTAGCACATACACCACACTCATGCTTGACAGCAAGAAGTGCATCTTCTTCTGCCACCTCCTAAAGTCCACCCCTTCAAACTTATCAAGCTTGGCAAAGTTTGAAGCCATGTGTTTCATTGCAGCAGTTGCCATTGATTATCACTAAATAGTTTACTTTGATTGTTGGTTGTTATTCGTCCCAAAGCAGGGTGAAGATAATCAATAACTGTTCAGCAGAAACAACAAAGAGTCAGCAGTAACATATACCACTTCAGTGGTTACCGGATATCACTTGGAATCGTGTAATCACTTTTCAAAGTAAACTATTCGACCCTAATGCCTGGGTATCATGAATATCTACTTGGGATAAGACCAAATACAGTTAGAGAATTAGGAACAATTCTATAACCCCTTCGCTAATAAGTGTTTAGGTTTGAAGTATCGTTTTCACACGTATTTTTCACTGTGTATATCTGTAAAACAGATCTCCTATTTATAGGAAATACTCTTGGCTAGTCAATGGAATTATGAGTATTAATCGGCCCATTAATAGCCTCATAATTATCCCCATATAGCCGTTAGTGGTTACATGACCAATTAATCATGGTCATAATGCAGTTATAACTGCCACTTGAATAGGTCAAAGCCGTTACAAGCAGTACCTTAACACTAGCAGTACTTTCATACAACTAGCAGTACTTTCATAGTGCTATAAGTGGTTACACTGCTTCAGTGGAAACACCACTGCTTCAGTGTAAACACTACTTCAGTGAAACACCACTTCAGTGGAAACACCATTTCAGAGGAAACACTGATCTAGTGGAAGTACTGCTTCAGTGGAAACACTGATAATCAGTGGTAACTACAACAGTACTTTCACCAAGCACTACCAATACAAACCACTACAAGAGTCAGGGTGTTCATGGACCTTATGGGTGCACACTCCGTACCTCCTAACCCATTACAAGGTGTGAACCAATCCCACAAGTGCACTAAATTTTCCAACATAGAGGAGGGTGCCTATTGTTGTGATGGTGGTTGTGGTGGCGGTGAAGGGTGGGGACTGTGGTGGCGGTGGAGGGTGGGGCTGTGCTGGTGGGGTAGAGAAAGAAAGAGGGAGACAAATTTTTTTTTTAAAGTGAGCAAAGTTATATATAGATATATTAGTATGGATGTAGTGAGAATAATTATTTAAATGAGAAGAGTGAGAAAAAATTGTAGCCACATATTTTAAATAATAAAAAAATAAATAATAGGGAGATGCAGCTAATATTTGTGGTTGTGATTTTTTCTCATTCTTCTTATGTTAATTATATTTCTCATTTCATCCTACCTAATAGATATATATGTATTATGTTTGTATGTTTTGTGTGTGAAATGTCGAAATTACCCTCTCACTTAACGTTCGAACTAACAGAGTTGGGCAAAATGGACTGGATCCGTAATATGTCAAAACCATAGTGACTAGATCCGTAACGAAATTGAAGAATGGATTGAATCCGTAAAATCCGGCAAATCACATGAATCATTTATGTAGTTAACTCTAATTGATAATTGTTGCCTTGCTTTTTTCTTAAATCTTTTATATAATAAAACAAAACCCCTAGTGGGAATTTTTCATTTTAAAAAAAATCAAACCATACCTTATTTAGTAATAATTTTTTTAATTTGATTTTTTTCTTAGATGTTGAAAAATAATTAAGCCTAATTATTAGGCTAAAAAAAATTAAAAAAAACGTCTTTTACTTACATGTATAAAAAAAGATGAAAATACACATGGGTGTTGATGCCATTGTTTCATAATTATAGGCCTAAAATGTTATTTTTAAAAACAACACTGAGTTCTATTATTTTCATCACTTCATCATCACCACCAACACCAATTATCCCAAATTCATCCACCATCAGCTCCTTCATCAAATTCCCACTCTATAGTTGTGCTTCTTATTAACGATCTGCAATGAAAGAATAGGGGAATCGGCATAACACTTTGTTACTTAAAAGAAAAACCATCGGCCCAAATTAATCATCTGATGCTTCTTATTGTTGTTCGACTTTCCAAGGTTAAGGTACATTAATTATTATCATTGTTGGTACGCATTCATCACTCATACCAATAAGTATTTTGCGGTTGGTAATTCTCATTGTTATATTTATGCGAATACCAGCATCAGGGGCTATCAGGTTCAAGTTAAAAGGTATTAGAGTATTGAGGTTTTATAATAATGTTCCATGCAGTTAAGTAGACTAGACATAGCAAAGAACGACTATTCCAAATTATTGCATTCTACTTTACTGGTGATTTTGGATTGGGTGGATAAAGGGATTTTAGTGTATCGTGAGTTCATTTATAGAGACGATATTGACCTGATGCATATTCTTTTATTTGTTGAATAACCAGCAGCTGAAATATTAGGAGAGGGAGGAGTTACAGTTGATCTAGCATGCACAAATCATCTATGCGAAAAGCTTTTAGTCAGGCAAGTTATTGTATTTGCATATTTATGGCGTAAATATTTGAAGTATAATGTACTTTGATTGCTTGGTTATGTTTTTTGGATTAATCAATTAAGCGTGTAAGTATTTAGATGGTTGACTATCTAAAATAAGATTGTATGAGTTTGAGTCATAAAACTCCATTGCTTAACTGTACCCTATAAGATCAATCTTGACATAGTTTGCTTGATTTAGGTTGCAGATCAGTGAATCAATTACAAACTACTTTCAAAAAGCACCTATAGCATACTATGAAAAACAAATTTCGAAGTATATATGTTGAACATGATAAACGATCTCGAAGACATAGGCCATACTTTGACTAATGAGTAGCCACAGTGCCAACTCTTATTAGGATCATGCCACCAAGTTAGGTCATCACTTGACTCACTATTAGAATATTTGAATGTACACAAACTTTTACACCATGAAAATAAGAGTAGACATAGAGACATACGCATAGCATATGTGAAGTAATTTTATAGCAATCGACATGGTTGTTTTCTTATAATGTTGGTTTAAACACAGTCTGCAAGGTGTGTATCCCACAAGAACAACAATTTATAAATAGAAACATAGCATTAAGCCGTTAAGCATTGCATTAACATTACTGATAAAAATAAATAGTATATATAGCTTATCTTTTTGTGGATAGTTGTTCTATTGTCTTATCTAAATTAGATTAACTTTTTTGAAATTTTCATGCACCTCCTAGATGAATGAATCAATATTATATTAGAAAGATTGTTAATGGAGTAAATGTTAGACCTTTCTTGCTTTTTGTTTAGGTTGACTATTAGCTTATCATGAACCTCCGAATAGAAATTAGAAAACTATTTTATTTCAGTTGCACATGTGCGCCATCGTTGTAAATTATCAGTTGACAAAATGCTATATGTAATTTTTTTTAATAGCTTATCCATTTGTTATTTAAATAAGGGTCTAAATTGGCCGAGTTTGGCTAACCCATTCCACTTTCAGACATTTTTTATATGACCCGAGACCAAGTTTTGGAAAAGCTGTTAATTTTACAACTATACAACTATATGACCAAGTTTTAGCGGATGAGCACTTTACAACTATACAGTCCTCTTTGGCCGCCCAACCTAAACAACTAAAGCTGTTAATTTTAGAAAAGCTTTTTCTTCTTAAAAGGTACAATCTTTATTGCTTTTACTTATAACTGTAATTTTTCATTTACCATTGCTTAAAGTAGGATTTGTTGCATTTAGTGAAATCATCCGTGACAGATGGCTTTCTTCTATGTGCTTGGCAGTTTCCAGGAACCAAGTCTGAGTTAAAAAAAGGATATTATGTTGTATCGTGACGAACTTTGATTTTCAGCATTGGTTCTTTCACGTGCACAAAAAAAGCAAGTGTGTTTGGAGCCAAAGTTAACATTTGAAACGGGCGTGTGCTGGGCGAATGTAAGGCGAGATGGGCGTGTGCTAGGCGAGATGTAAACTGTCATAAGTTAAACGTAAATGTTTCCTGGGCGAGATGCTTCCTAAGTCAAACGCGAATGTTTCCTGAATGTGTTTTTTACAGTATTATGTCACATATGTGTTTCCTGAATGCGGCCAGGAGCTTCTTCAACAACATCACACAGGTTTGTTTAACAAGATAGTTGCTAAGTTTTCTATCTTTTTTAATTTGGTTAATAATAATGCAAGACTTATTGAGTCTATTTTTTGTGAATTCAGGGATACGTTCCACCTTGCCATAAATAAAGGAGATCCTGGGTGAACATTTAGATTGGTTATTATACTTATTACGTATTCAGTAGGTGTTATTAACTCTTTTTGAGCTACAAAAGTTGGTTGGAAGGACGCTTTGGATGGTCCATGGGGGTTAGTTGGCCAAGAAACATACCATGTGGTTGTCGTAGGACCAATGAGGTTGATATAGTGGATGATGGATATCGTTGGCGTACGTATGGCCAGAAGGTTTCACGGTGCAATCCTAATCTTAGGTATGTATTCAATCATCTTTTATATAATAAAAGAATTACATCATTTTAGAGTGATTTTGCCAAAGCAAATTTATTTGAAAAAAATGTCCAAATTCTATCTCACATGTCTCCAACGAGACTTGAACACACAACCTCTAGGTTGATGGGCCACTCACATACCGCTAGGCCAAGAGGCCTTTGGTAATATGTATTGACTAATAGAGATGAGGCTCAGATGGACATTATTTTTTTTCGAGTATCTTAACTTCCAGTGAGCTTCGCCCTCCAAATTCTAATGAATCAGTCATGGAAATGAGTATGGTAGATGAAAGACTTCAAAATTTGGGCATGAAAGTAGCCGCTCCACCTGAAGAATGTTTAGACTAACATCTTTTTGTTTTATGTGCAGGTGCATCGAAGGAACATCTTCGCAAAAATCTGCAGTCAGGTGTAAGTGTTCCTGATTGCTCACCAATTCTGCCACGTTTACGACCGAGGGTGTTTAGAAGGCTCTCTTTCTTTCAAGATACCAATGCCCCAACACCTGTTGTTAAAAGCTCACCAATTCAACCATCTTCAAGACCGCGATCCTCGACACGACTATCTTACTTTCAAGATTCAACACCTCAAGTTGTTCCTGATGTTCAGGTAGGCCCATCTTCTTCACACCAAGCTCGATGCAAACAACCAGCGACCAATAATCTTTGTATGGTATTTTTTGTACACACATTACCCTTTTATATTATAGCATGATTCTCTTTTATTTAGCGTGTTTATTAATTTGCTAATATTGCAGGAACCGCTTCTTTGTATTTGGATTTGGATTTGAGACTGTGATCAAGTGTGTGAGTATTGCCATGTTGAGTTTTGGTATGCCGGAACGCCTCAAAGGTTATTCTCCTAATGGAAGGATTTAATATAGCCGATGTTGTAGAGGTGGTCGGGTTAGGTTACCACTTCTAAGAAATCCTCCAGAGATCATTAAAGAACTCTTCAAAGATAGGCACTTCATAGAGAACATCCGTGCTTACAACACGATGTTCGCCATGCATTCCTTTGGGGGCTAATGTGGATGATTCAGTTAATAATGACTGAGGGCCTTATGTATTTCAAGGTTGAAGGATAAATTTCGCATTGGATGGGATCTTTATGTTCACCACCGGATCAAAATCCAAGGTTTTTGCAAATTTATATCTATGACACTGACAATGAGGTCTCTAACAGACTTCTTTATTTTAGTGGAGGTGAATCGCAGGATTTGAAACCTGAAATTGTCAAGACTTCAATTCAGGTCCTTGATGAATTTAATGATTGGTCAAGCTACTTAGAACAGCCAAATACATGTGCGTTGCTAAAGAGCCTCCTGAATTTAAAATCAGGTATATAACAGTGGGAACCGAATGCGCTATAATGCTCCTGTTTCAGAATCGCTTGGTGCGATTGTTTATGAGAGTGGGACAAGAAGTTAAAACGGATTTGACATAATCATTCACATGAAGGATGGGTAATTAAAGATGTTTGCAACAATCCAAAATTAGGTATGTGTTGTCTTTGTCTTTAGCCTATGCTTCCAGTCGAGTATACCTTATATTGTGTTGTTACACAACTTCCTAGATTTCTTTGTTAATAATAGATTCTGTGTGAAGTTAGTAGAGTGAGTTTATGTTCACTATTATAGAAGTTAGTGAATTCATTAGATGGCCAATAGCATTTTAATCATCTGAGAGACACTTTTAGTTTAATCAAATATGCTCACATATTACCGTCATACTTTTTGTTGCCAAGTTTATGTTATGATAATTGAAGGTCATTTTGAAATTGCTCATTTTCTTGATTAGAATGAACAACCTTTTTTTCATGCATTCAAGGTTGCAATCGACATCTAAGTAAGTTTACTCGCATTTATGGATCGTATAAGTGTACCCATTTTGTACTTTCTTTTGCATTTACAGAGAATTTTAATCAAGAGAAGAAGATAACCTGTGTCGTTGGAAAAACTACTAAACGACGAAGTTTTTCTTATTGTCGTCAAGAAACTAATGAATTGTGTAGTGAAAATTTACAAATAATAGTTAAAGTATTTAGCTTTAAGGTTCCTGTAAAATGTAATTATATATAATCAAGAGGCATTAGATCATGGACTTATACTAGCGAATACTAACAATATTGTTAGGGTTAATAGTCTCAGTTATCAAAGATGAAAGAAGATGATATTACATGGTTTTGCAGAAGGGTATTGTCAGGTTTTAATTGTGATTGTTGTAATGAAAGAACCATATTCCAGATAATGTAAAGGGGCCTGGCACAATGCCACATATCAAACATGATTATAACACAATAACTAGACGGGGGCTTTCAAGACACAATGCCACATACTATACATGATATTCATTTTCTAAGACATTTGGACTTAGAAATATTAGGTACCATGGGCTCCTCTACTAAAATATGTTTCATGGATAGACGAAACAGTTTGGAAATTGAAGCTTTTGCCTGATCCACACAGTTCTAATGTTTTCTGCTGACCATCTGACCTCTCTTGCAAATTGCTTATAGGTGATTATTAATGTATTACTATTTTGGTGAATAGTCTTTTACCCGATATTGTACTACAACATGCTGCCTCAACAACATGATTAAATGCATCAAAGAAACACAAAAAGAATCGCAAGTAAAGTTTGTTGGATAAAGATATCCAGAAAAACTTGCAAATTTTCTTGGACTTGTGAGTAGATCCATCTTTAGCATGTCTATTGGCTTCTTTTTTTATGTTAATGAGATACCCATAATGCAACAATATATATGATGTATTTCAGGTTCTTCGACATTATACTAATACAAAACAGATACAGGAGCAACGACCCTTGGTCCGACCATTCATTTGTTATTTTGTTTTAAAATTGTGGACAAGGTTCACCAGATAATTTGCCAGCAGCCAATTGTATAACGGATGGAAAAAGTGTTTAAGAATTTCAGGATCATATAAACATGTAATGGTGTGTTATGTTTATATGTATATCGTAAGTAGTTATGTGATTTTGCTCTTATTTTCTTATGTCAAACATTTTTTTTAACACTCCTGGGCATATACATCAACTAGCTTAGTTGGGGTTGTGACTTTATTGTAGGTTCAGGAAAATGAAGCTTTAGCAAACAAAAAATTCTTTTTTAAATAGCTTACAACAGATGTTTGCTAGCTCTAGATATGGTTGCGTGGGTGCATGGAGGATATAGAAGCTACTTGAGTTACCATTAATTTTAAAACTGTTTCGTCCCATGCTTTGTGATATTACTCAAGACACTTTGTTGTTTATATGCGAGAGTTACTATAATATTGAACTGTTTTTCATTTCAAATTGATATATGTCCCATCCATATTAATCAATCATGTGATGAAACATTGTTGTTTAAAGGAAGATGTTGATCAGTTATTAAGGAGAGATTCAAAGAAAAAAGTTTGATTCGAATGTTCTCTTGACCCGTTTTGACCCGTTAAAATCTAGAACCAATGCATTTAAAACTTGACCAATTATAAACTAATTAAAAGTATACTTATACCAACATGCTAACATAGAAAAACAAAAGTCATGTACAAGTAACTTTTGGAGTATGTAACTATAAAAAAAGGCTAATGATTTGCACACTCAAAAAAGTTACTGTATTTACACACTCAAGGTATAAGCAGTTGAAGCAAAATATTTAACACTGTACAAGTATTTAATTAACAAATAGAGTGTCTCAATCAAATTCTAAAGTGTGGTAAAGTGTGCAAATCAATTCCCATAACAAAAACATATCATCCCATAAATGATAACAGTAATAAGTGTGGTAATGAACAATCTTAAGACAATACATATTCAGTATTAATAAATGATAAAAAAAATTATGTCAAAATCCCGTGCGTACACGGACATTATAACTAGTATTATGTAACTAAATAGAACATATGTTGTTTAGTTTAACAAAGTTGATCCATATTGATCTGCACAGGCGGAGCTATGTATGATTCACATGTGGCACGTGCCACACACGATTGACACCGACTAAGTGTAATTTTTTTTTTTTTCGCATTTTTTTAAAATGAAAGTGCTACACTTAGTTTGGAGAAGTGCACATGAATGAAAAAAGTAAGAGAAAAAAAAATAGCTTTGAGTTTTGGTTTTCCAAGAAAAAGAAAGATGATAGCAAGGTTGAAGACAATGAACACTAAATGTTGAAGACAATGAACAAAGGCCTAAAAGAGATCTTATACAAACCATTAATGCGTTAGGTTTCTTTTAAGCTTATTTATTTAGGCACAATTATCATTTACCTTTTTGGTTTTATGAAAGTTCTACACCTAGATAGTAGATACATACTTATGGTACATTTGGTATAAAGAATTTCAAAGAAATGAAATGAAGCAAAGAATATAAATTCAGAGAATAAAAATCAGTAGAGAATTTTGTTTAATTCTAATGTTTGGTAACAACAGATAATTAACACGAGAAATGAAGATTTTTTAATAACATTTTGTCATATGAGACTCTCATATATTTGTTTGTTGATTTTTTTTTAATAATTTTACTAAATAACATTCTAAAAAAGTTATTTAATTTTTTTTAAATATTTTTTAAAAAAATATTTTTTAAAATTTATTTACTTTTTATTTTTTTAAATTATTTTTTCTAAAAAAATATTTTTTTTTCATTTTTTTAAAAATTATTTAATAAAAAAATCTTATTTATTTTTAAATTTCTTTAAAAAAAATATTTTTAAAAATGTATTTATTATAAAAAAATAAATAAATAAATAAAAATAATACAAAATACTCTCATTTATGTTATTTCCCAACTAAAAGTAGTGGAAATGAAAGTTAAAAAATTGCGCTATCAATTCTCCACAATTCTGTGCCTTTTTATTTTTCTAAATACCAAACATAAGAATTTGATTCATTTTCATTTCTTCATTCTCATTTCCCTCAACCAAACAATCACTTATAGTAGTTTGTCATTTAGTTACATTTTTTTAAATATTTTTATGCACTCCGTACAAAATAACAGTGTACTACAAAAGGCCATAGGGTGATTCAAATTTACTAGATGGTATCGTTAGTTTAATACTCCCTTCGTCTCAAATTTATTGTCAGGAGACAAAAAACACAAAGTTTAATAAAAGTGGGGCCACTACAATTTTAAACAACACAAATAGAATATTCTTTCAAAAAATTACATTTTTATTACTAAAAATGAAAGGTGGACAATCATTTTGAGACAACCCAAAAGGGAAATATGGACAATAAATTTGAGACGGAGGGAGTATTAGGGGAGTAAAATTAAACTAATAAAACTAATCAAACAAATCATCTCTCAACTATGCATTGTTCCTATCATTTTCTTTTTCAGAAAAATGTGTTTTACTTCTGTTTTGTAAACTAATTATAGTTATGAGAATCTGGTAAATTTTTTATTTTATCTATGACTCAAAATATTTATTTTAATTCTATGCTATGCTAAATTAACCGGATTTGAAAATAAAAAACGCAGAAACAACTTGTTTTACCTTATTCAACAGATAACTAAAATTAAGAACTACTCGAGAAGCGAAGTGAGCTGAAAATCGTGCTACACATAGTTGAAAATTCTGTATCCGCCACTGTTGATCCGCCTGTTTTTTCTACTTTTTTTCAAAGTTGCTTTATTGGATTCTTTTTCTGATGTTCTTAATACCACTTTAATGATTTTTAAAGGAACACTTTTATTATTTTTTGTAAAGGATAATTCCAATCTAAAACCCTATTACGTTATAGTAATAAAAAAAAACACTATATCAGTAACCCATAAGCAGGGCCGTCTCGTGGATTTCAGTAGCCTCGTGCCATTACCGCAAAGAGGCCCTCAAACACACACATAATATACATATGCATAAGTAGTGCATGCATTAATTAAGCTCGAGTTTCATATTGTGTTCATATATATAATAGAAGTGCATGAAATTTGGTGGCCCTCGTCAAACGGTGGCCCTGTGCAATCGCACCTCTTGCACTCCCCTAAAGCCGGCCCTGCCCATAAGTGCCACCGGTTTAACAACTATATAAAATAAAAGAAAATATTAATTTACAATTTAAAATATGAATTATATACCGTCACTTGTGCCTAAAGATGTTGATTTTTGTTAAACAAAGTTATAGCATACTGAAAACGAAGTTTGTTTGCTCCAAAAGAGTAGCCTTATTTTTTGTGAACTAAAAACATTTTATTAGGTGGTCACGTGACAACTAATATTAGTTGAGTTAGCATAAAAGTTAGGGCTAATAACATATTGAAACACTATACTTGTCACAAATATCAGTTCGAAGTAGCGAACTAAAAAAATAGCTCTTTTAGAAAAGAGAGTAACAAAACCAAATCACCAATCTACAACAAACAGCACAAATTCAAACTGCTTATAGTAAAACTATCAAACAGCAACATGAACCGCAATACCAAACTAGTGTAAAAACTTGAACTTGATGCATCAAATAAGCTGTCTTCGCTCTTTTGGCATCATTTGTTAAGGCGAAGTAGTCTCATCTTTCATGACTCACTAGCCTCCATCCAAATGATCCACCAACTCAATGCCACCAATAAACTGCCATTCGAAACACCATGAGCATACGAGGAACTCTTTTGACTCTGTAATAATGGCATGACACTACATATGATATCCAACTGTCACTTTTTTAGACATCTATGAGCATACTTGTGTTATTGCATTGTAAACGATGGTATCAAAGAAACTCCATGAGCTTGAATTTTAGATCTTGGATCCCAGTTACGCAAATTTATAATTGTCTTGCACACTATCAAGTAATTTGATTAGAGAGGATTAACAGTCAGTTTCAACAGTTGAGATCCTATCATGATCTGAAACAGCAAGAGACCCCTTATCAACACTCCCTTGCAAATGTTCTTACATGAAAACTACAAAGAAGATGCAGCAAGATCTTTTGTTCCAATACTTCTTCATGTCCGAAAGCCTGCTACATGGCCAAACAAATAAAATGAATTAAGCCCCAATTACTCTCAGATAGTCCAGTTACCGCATTAGACTAGATCTAAGTTCTAGTGATACTAATTATTACTAGAGATGGACTCGCTTAGAGGTGTAGGTCCAACAATGCATTACCCATTCGCTTTGGCTGGTACGTTGCGGATGAAAGCTTGTAGAAAAGTTTAGTTGAGTCTTCAACTACTTACTTGTTAAAAGTAGCTTCAAAACTTCCCCATAAATCAGGTGTCTTAGTCACTACTAAAACAAAACGTAACAATAATAACCATATCAAAGTCAATTAGGATTTTGTAAATGGAAGAAACTATTCATATGCTGTAAATGGAAGTGAAAATAATCATTAGTTAGGTTAGGTACGTACCAGCTCAAAACTCAAGAAATTAACACATGTGGTTGCTTGCCAAATTCAACTCTCTAATTTATGAAAACGTTCACCATATTAGTACATCCTTGACTATGCATGCTGCATAAGCTCTGCCTCATTCAAAATAGCAGAAACTCACTTTCTCTTTGACTTCGATCAATTCTAGAATTAGAAAACATGTCAGTACACTGAATCATTATTCATTCTAATCCTAGTCCATCATTAATTTTGGATATTGAAAAAATAAACTGTCGTAATTAAATGAAAGAAAAGCTTAGTAGTTACTTATAGAATATACTAGTAAATAAAAGAAGTTAAACGGCATAGAGAGAACACACCTTCATATTATGTTTGTGATTCCCTGTCTATTTCGATTTTGGGGATATGGGAGATTTGGGGCCAGTAGGAGCCTCCTCTACTGCATCTTTCTTTCAGATCTGGACATCTCCATATAACCAAACTCAAAAGTGAATGCAACAACGTTTCTGGTAGATCTTTAATCTTTGGGCATTCATAAATGCTGAGATGTTGGAGGGAGGTGAGGTGTTGGAGTCCCTCTGAAACTGTTTCCAAATTGTCAAATCTCGATATTGTAAGAGAAGTAAGAGATGAAGGAATATGAAGATGAGACAGTTGACTCCAATTAGTTGCTGCTTCTGCTTCACCGTATAAGGATAGTTCAACTAGTGTGGTTGGAAACTTCTGTGGGCCCCATTCTGAGATGGGCTTCTTCAACAGCCCAATTGTAAGGACACGCAAGTTGGGAGGCCAAAGCCCAGTTGCAACATCCATATCTGGACAATCCGATATATACAGATCAGTTAACGAGGTCTGCAATTGAAGGTCCGCAAATAATGACTCCGCCCTACTTTCACATATTATCAATTTGGTGAGGTGAATGAAGTTACCCCCAAAATCAATGATCGATGCCACATTTGGATGACTCCATATATTTACAGATTCAAGCATTGGCATGCTTTTGCTGTTGATACGTAACCTTTTCTTCTCTCCTCCTTCACCCAACTCCTCCTCTAACAATAGCTTCTTACAATTGTGAAACTCAACTGACTTGAGCCTCTGTCCTCCTCCCGTTGAGAAAGAGACACATGCAATTGAATAACAATAAATGATTTTCAACGTCTCAATGTTGTTTGGACAACTCAAATGCTTGAAATTTTCACAATCAGATATCTCTAACGACCTAAGAGATGTTAGAAGGTTGCTCCCATAATGATTCTCCTCATCTTTCTCCCCTAAACTCACCAAATTTTTACAATTACCTACACACAACTTCCTTAAATTCACAAGAACCTTACTACTTGATTCCAAAAAGTATCTTATTTCATGACACGAATGGACATTCAAATCTTCAACTGCCTTAAGATTCGATATAACACCTCCCCACACCTCATTAGTAAGCCCTGAAATATTCCATATCTCCAACTTGGTGACTGATGGAGCTGCATGCACCAGACTTCTCAACAAACCAGCACCACATCCATGTATTCTCAAATCCTTCAATGATTGTAGTGGTGCTTTAAGTGAGACTTTAACCAAATTTGGACCATTTCCAATACAAAGCTCCTGAAGGCTTGGAAACACTGAATCTCCTTCAAGTGAGAATTCAGCCAAATTAGGACAATCTTCTATTGAGTGACCATACCTCCCACCCCGGCATACCTTGAAACGTTAGTGTTTCAAGTGAAGGAAATGCAACACCAGTCCCAAGAAACTCTAAACCCACATCTTTCACATCATCCATGTGTTCGATAGATAACTCCTTAAGTGACGGTAGTTGCCCGAGTGGTGGTAGAGAAGTACACTTTTTACAACCATGTATAGACACACTAGCCAACCGGTGAAACGAGGGATCCCCAACCCATTTTGGAAACTCTAAACCCAGATAGTTCACAATGCCTAGCCTCTTCAAACATTCATTATATGGCTCCAATGCATCAAGGACATTGTTTTCAGTTGTCTCCTTTCGGGAAGCATCTGATACGTCGCTCCATTCCACCTCTAACTCAGTAAGTCTCTTTTGAGATAAGTCTGCTTCTCGTGCTTCCGTTGCGTTTTTTACTCTTTCGAGGCCCTTTATGGAAACTGTGCCACGAAGATTCTCAAAATCTTTAAGTTGGGTTATCGGAAAGTCATTTTCTCCTCCAATAACGATTTTTGAAAGAGTTTGTAGGCTTTTCAACTTAGCAACCCCTAATGGCAAGTCTTTTAACTTTGGGGTATTTCCAATGTCTAAATGCCGCAAATTCTTTAACTTTAAGAAGCTGTTAGGTAAACTAGTTAAGCTAGAACACCCAAAAACAATTAAGGTCTCTAAATTATAGAGATCACAAACATTTTCAGGTAAATGTTTGATGTTAGTTCGAGATAAATTGAGATACCGCAAGTGCTTCAAACTACCAATAGACTCTGGTACCTCACTTATCTCATAACCACTCAAACTTATTACTCTTATCAATGGTAGCTGGGGAAGTAAGTCAACTAGAACCTTATTCGACAAGTAGTATCTTTGCCACCATTCTTTCACCCCTACAGACAAGAATGTTCTCAATCCTTTAGCTCTTTAAAATACCTCAAACTTCTTGTAAGCTTCATATTCCTCACTAACAAATGACATATGACGACACTTATCGAAAGTTTGTTCCCTAACATTCTTTCCCAATTCCTTCTCTAACCTAAAATAGAAATCTCCAGCAACAGATGTGGCCAAATCATTCATCAGATCATGCATAACAAACAAAGACTCGTCATTAGACGAGTGTTGAAAAAATGACCGTGATAACAACTCATCAAAGCATTCATTACCCCAGCATTCTACAGTTGACTTGCTTGGACGTACTTGGCGTAAAAATCCTTCCGCCATCCAGAGCAGAACCAAATCCTGCTTGTCAAACGCATAGTCCTTTGGGAACAAGGAGCAATATGCAAAGAGCTGCTTTAAGTAGGCAGGAAGTTCACGGTAGCTTAGTCTAAGAGCCGGAATGATTTTACCTTCCTCTTTTAAGCTCCATATCTCACTATCCTCTATTTCCTTCCTTTCTACTTCATCTTCTTTTGTCCTCAATAGCCTTCCAAGTGCTATTAAAGCCAAAGGCAAACCATCACACTTTCTGACAATGCCTTCACGAGACGCTTTAAGTCTTGGATGTGAATGAAAGTTATTTTCACCCAATGCATGTTGAGCAAATAAACACATGGCATCCTCATGTGAGAGACTTTGCAAATGGTTTAATTTACCACAACCCAATTCTCTGAGCAACTTCTCCTTCCTAGTTGTCATGATTATTTTACTTCCCGGAGCACATGCTCTCAAAGGGGCCACTAGTGATTCCCAATCATCACTATTTTCACTCCAGACATCATCCAGCACTAATAGAAACAATTTATCTCTAAGTCGATCTCTAAGAGCTACTTGAAGGAGATTTAGATCTTTAAATTCTTGTGTTTCCCCGGTCAGACTGAAAAATAATGTTGCTCATACTGAAGGTGTCCCACTCATCAGACACACACACCCAGGCCTTAAGTTCAAAGTGATCATTCACTTTTTCATCTTCATACAATAATTTAGCAAGAGTGGTTTTACCCACACCACCCATACCAACTATGGGCACGATGCTAAAGTTTTCACTATTACGTGGTTCATCAACTAACAGCTTGTGAACCAATGCATCCTTATCACCTTGTCGGCCAACAATCCTAGATGGGTCTACCAACGAGGTCTGGGATTGTCTATTTTTATCTTTTGGCCTATCATCCTTTACTTCTAAACTTCCACTCTTCACGGTTAAACCAAGAGATTCTTTTTCCTTTTCTAGATCTAGTAACTTGTTGGTGATATTATCTATCTTAGGATACAGCCTAGTACTTGGTGAGAATTTTGTGCAACAAGCTGGAATGAGCTTTCTTATCTTGCTGGTGCTGGCTCTGGATTGGTCGGTCAACTCCTTATGCATAGCCTCGGTTGCCAAGTCTTCAAGTATGTCATCTATCTCATAAGCCAAATGCTGGAGATCATTGAGCCATACTTGAACAGCTTCATTAGTTATTTCTTTATCCGAAGCATCATTGAGCAGTCCTTGGATCCTGGACAAAGTCCTCCCTAGTTTCTTCAGCTCAGAATGAATTCCCTTCGCTCGAACAACTTGCTTCACGGCTTCATTGGCCAACTTCTGAAAAACGGCTTCAATGAGGGTGGATGCAATGACTTCGGCCATATTTTTTATAGTAATGACAGTAAAGTGGTTGAAGAAAAGTATATGTGAACTGAGTGAGGTTGAAGAAAAGTATAGATCTGGATTTAAAGTCAAAAGGAATTCAAGATAATGTTAGCAATAGCCACTTTAAAATGAATGGTAAGAATGCAATAGCTACAAAAGTGGGTGGACCTCACAAATAATGTTAGCAACTATATCCACCCAACAATAAATCTGCAGTTATCTCCACTACAGTATACATTTTGTTCAGAACAATTTATCTTCACTACAGTATACATTTTGTTCATCATAATACCAATGGCTGCTCGGGGTGTATCCTGTTCTGTCCAAGCGGAAGTGTTCAGTGTCATCTAGTAGGTATGAACTTTCCTAGCCGCCTTAGCGTTAAGTCATAAAAATGGTGTTTGAATCAAAACCTGGAAACACTTTTTCATGGCTTAAACCTATGAGAATATAACTGCTTTCAATTTACAAAGTACAACAATATATATTCACATAGCTTACAACAAAACCTCAAAGAAAATGAGTATGATGCCAGTGATACAAAGAATGCTATGAAATGATGTCGTGAATTTCGTGTTCATTTTCAAGCGCTAGTGGCATATAGACAGCATCTACTAGTAAGCTATGTTTCCTTCCGTAGAATACATAAACCAATACTCCAATCACCAGCCACACTGAAACGCGCATCCATGTACCAACTCTGCATGTTTGAAAATGTTCCATTTAGCATATCATGGAATTGTAACATGGTTCATAGCATTTCACACAATGAAAAGAGACACTTAAAAAGACTAAAACCAACGAACTCACCCTAGATTAATAAGAAGGTAGGCATTCACAAGAATACACGCGACAGGCAAGAAAGGCACAAATGGACAGAGGAAACCTGAAAGATATGCTATGCAATTAGTACAATAAAAATACTGATATAACACATTTAGCAGTTTCAACATAGTACATTAAAAACTTATATAAAGAATAAAACATAAAATAGACTAATAATATTTCATCTCAGTTCACAGATATGTATTAAAAAACACTAGATTACAGAGATACCTCCAGTTTCTCCAAACGTAAGCCTAGCATCATCCTGATCTATACAAGTCAACACGGTCAAACCTGACAATAGAGCAACACCTCCTAGCCCACACAATATGAGGCGAGGAACACTGATACGATAGGATTTAAATTAGTTATGTATGAGATGAAAATAACATAACCAACTTCAAGATTATAACATACCTGGGAATGCTTTTAGCCGAAGCAGCAGATGCAAGCACAAGCACTCCTGCACAAACAACAGTTATGCTCCAAGCAGCCATCTTCCGTCGTCTTGCCTCGTTTCCTATATCTACGCATCAAAATAGATCAAGATTAGTATATAAAGATTACATTTGAAAAAAGATGCAACAGCAGAAAAGTAATAGGAAAGACAATACTAGCATTGAAGCATACATTGGCTACACCTTTTTGAGTATGACAACTGGTCCCAAGATCTTTAAGATTTTTGCTGCTAATATCCATAATATCATTACTGAATTCTGACGAGACTAAATCAGCCGATTCCGAGGAAGGTGATTGAACGAGGGTGATTTCTGGGGGAATATATCTGAGTATCAAGATTGAAACTGCTACTGCTGTAAATGCCAACAATGTACCCACGCTAACCTGCAGGACGAAGTAGTAGAAGGAAAAATTACTATAAACTATTACAAAATATATATTTTTCCATGTTTATCCGGAAATAACCCTGGTAACCAATGTGTAATAACTTAATTTACAATCACCACACAGTTTCACGTTTCAACTTACCATGCCTGCTAATTGATCGACATTCATGGAAAATGATAGGAATGCAATAAAGATTCCTGTTGCAATTGTACTTTTGACAGGAACATGTGTGCGTTTATTTATATCTGAAAAGAAAGATGGTAATAAACCATCCCTAGCCATTGCCATCAGGATCCTTGGCTGTAAAAACAAGAAAGTATGATCATATCAACATAAGATTGGCTATCTATTTATAACCACACACACACACACACGCACGCACACACACGCACAAGTTACATACCTGCGGAAGGATTCCACCAATTAAGGCAGCGCAGAGAGCAGTAACAGCTCCGATTGTTATAATGTATCTGCAATCATGATTGTGGTATAAATACATAATAGGCAAAAATGCATATATATCCCTCCCAAAGTGAATAATTGCATATATATCCTTTGTACAAGTTTTTTATGCACATTTTACAATGGTTTTTATGCATGCTTTGGATATATATGCAATTTTGCATTTTCGAGAGGATATATATGCAAAAGCCCCTAAATAATAGGCAAGATGTAATGCAGTTTTGACGAATCGAACCAGAGGACGTCGAAAAATTTATCATACTTACACTGCCCAATTCATTCCATAACTAGCAAAAGCTGAGGCAATAGGGGTGTCAGGGTCTAATGCAGAACAGGGAACCAAGCCAACGACAACAGCTGACACAAGCATATACAAAACACAGCATGTAAACAATGATACACCTATACCAATTGGTAAGTCTCTTTGGGGATTCACCACCTGTAATAAAACGATGAAATTGTATTAGTAAAGAGACATGACCAATAGAAATAATAAATACACAGACTAGTTAGTAATTACCTCTTCAGCTGTGCTTGTGACTGCATCAAAACCGACATATGAGAAAAACACCGTTGCAGAGCCAGCAACTACCCCGTTAGCTCCAAAAGGGAGATACCTGATAATTCAGAAGGATTTTGTATTTGGTATAGTATGAATCTTAAGGGTAAGATTATATTGTAAATCCGACGGAACATTTTCAAATTATTACCCGCCAGGAATTTGATATCCAACCCATTGAGTCTTGAAACCAACGTATCCACCGGCTACTATGATAAAAAGCAAGGCTAGAATATTTATGGTTGTAATTACACCTTGTGCCAATGAACTCTACAAAAGCAGTATATCAGTGTAACATATGAACACAACAATAACAATACCCAATCCCGCCAAAGTATGAAAACAAATAAGATGAAATTAAGTTAAATAATTATAAAAATACTTAATCCAGAAGATTACCTCTTTGATTCCCGTACACAGTAGTCCAGTTATAATGAAGACTAAAACAGCAGCAGAAGGATCAACTACAATTCCAAGAATGGTGGGACGAGCTAAAAAAGCAGGCAGGCTATCTTGACTACCAAAAAACAAGGCCTAAAGATATATTTGTTCAAAATAGAAACGAAATATCTTTTAGGATTGAATCTTATACTCATATTGTATCAGAGACACAATTTATAGATCTGAGACAACAAATTAACCGAACCATATTTGGAGATATGCCACGCGCAACAGCTGCTCCACCAAGTGAATACTCCAATATTAGAGACCAACCAATCAACCAAGCAACACTGAACGCGAATGCAATATAAACGTCCATTAACAAAAGAACCAAATATCGAATTGAAGTAACATGTTTCAAAACTTAAAGTTTAGTTGATTGTGATATCATTTAAAATTTTAAAATGAAAGATTTCGATATATGAACTTACCCTTCACCAACACATAGATATGAATAGTGATACGCACTACCAGCAGATGGACAACGACAAGCAAGTTCTGCATAACACAATGCAGAAAGCCCAGCGGCTATTCCAGCAATGAGAAATGATATCGTGATAGCCGGCCCTGTTTGCTCTTTAGCAACTGTTCCAACAAGAATATAAACTCCAGCTCCAATTGTTGCTCCGACTCCTAATAAGATTGGTTTCAAGTTAATAAAAAGAAGTATACACATCACCCAAACACCAGGAATACATATACACACTTTCTTATTATGTATAACTCGGACATGGTTTGAGAAATGTATTCGACTATTAGTCAAACTTCCCAAATTCAAATAAGCCCACAAAATACGCTAATCCAAACAGTCAAACACCTACTATCCTCGTATATCAAAAACTTTTTATTCATCAAAATGGAAAAATAGAGGTCATTAATTATTACACGCATATGGTTGACTTGGTGGGCCATGGCCACCCATGAAGATTTATAACAATGTATAGTATTTGTATTAGCCAATTACAAGTTAGACAAATTCATGTCATTTTAGCCCAACCCAAGGCAAATTTACATTACAACTATTTGCTAATTTGTTTACCACCTATGTTATATAAATGATGACCGGTTGTATTATTGTTTTATGGTACATCTCGGTCTACCCATAAGTGAAATCCTTATTACACACAATGACAATGACATACAAGATCACTATCCCATTTCAATTATTCCACAAAAATGTGTAGATTGGCGGGAACACCCTGACCCCGAGTGCCTTTTGGCACCAGCTATTGTCCACCCCACAAGAAATAGTTCCGGCAACTCTCGTGGCCTAATGGGGCACAACTGGAGTGAGCACGAGTCAAGACTCGGACCCTTGAGCTCTTATTCCACAAAGTCTCTCCAGTGTGCCCATAGGTTTTGCGGAGGTGGGTACCTATATGAAGCAAATGCTAAAGATGGGACTTGAACCTGGGTCAATTGACTCAAACAGAAGTACTCCATCCATTGGACTAATGGGATGTTTGGAACCACCACCAAATGGCCTAGTGGTAAGGTCCTTGACTTTCAAACAAGAGGTCAAGGGTTCAAACCTCACTAGGTGTGTGCATTTGGGGGTCGCCACCCCCGGTAACCTTGGGAGAGGTTGTTTCCCTTGGAGGTCTCGGGGTTCGAGGCTTGCCAATGGGGTTTTCCTCCTAGGCGAAGCGGAAAAAAGGAGTGGGGTTTATTCCCCAAAAGCGAAGGTTCGAGGAAGGCATATTGCCCGCTTGGATGTCACTGCACGACTCGAACCACTAACTACTAATTAGGCGTTCTAAAAAAAACTATGAGGTGTTCGGACTTTCGATTAGCTTATTTGACTATGAAAAAGCTCATAAGCTCACTTTCTTTTTTTTTTTTTTTTTTTTTTTGCTTATGAGCTTATCATTAGCTGGAAAAAATGACATTAGGAACTTTTAAATAAGCCCCCACTCCCCAGTAACACAAAACAAAAATCAATAGATATAACAGATACAAATAAGCAAATGAATTACCAATGGCAATAAGATCAATAACAGACAAGCGCTTAGCCAGCTGAATCCCATCAGCTTTATTAGCATCATCAACTTTTTTTCTTCTTACTAAACATCCCATAAACCCACCGCTCACTTTTTCCATAACTAACTTTCATTAATTATTATTATAACTGAATGTTTTTAGGGGATTAAAACCCTAAATAGCTTAATATGTGGAGGCTCAAATACGATGTTTTTATACAGTAACAGTAGTATTTTTTATTTTATAAGACGGTACGTGTAGTGGCAGAATATGTCGTGTAGTTTAATTATTTGACAATGATTGTATGATACGTATCTCATCCGATCTTATCCTGCAGTACATATCATTATCACGGTTAATGTTATTTTTATATTTTTTTCTTGTTGGAAAATGTAGTTTACTTGCTATTTAGACTTACTAAATACATGTCTAATGCATAAATCACTTGTACAATTATATTATGTACTTTCTTTCTCTAAATTCCCACCGATAATTTATTTAAATCAACCAATCAAATTATTAGGTATATTTGCAGGCTTTATTAGTAGGCACAACAATCATTTTTCTTACTTATAATACCTACCTTCTGAATTTCACTAACCCTAACCAACTTAATATACAACTAACTTATGCACATGTGAAAAGGGATATATGTCATAAAATAATGAGAATGTCTAACCAATGCCCTAAGGGCATTGGTTAAGATTTGTCTTATTGTGGGTTTTAATTACATAAATGGTCCTTGTAGTTGACACAAAATTGTATATTTGGACGGGGACCCACTTAAATAGTTATTAAAAATCACAAGAAAACAAATATTAATCAATGCCCTTAGGGCATTGGTTAGACATTCCCTAAAATAATAACCATGTTTGAAAACTGTTTCATCTCAAACATAAAATTAACATAATAATAGAACACTATTAAAAGTTTGAGTGACTAAAATGAAATATTTTTCAAACTTAATTATTATTTAATAATAGTAAAAAGTTACAATGACTAAATTGAAACAAAACTGAAAGTTGGTTACAATTTCATGATTCATTTATGTAGTATAATTTTATGTAGTATAATTTTAAATCGTAGTATAATTTTAAATGGTCCTTGTGTAGTTATTTATTTTTATTTTTTCCTAAATTTATGTAGTATAATTTTAAATCGTGTAACAGTGTGTATTATTTGATTCATTTACTCTTAATCTGATTAAATAGGAGCGCGTAAATTGAAAGATAAAATGATCAATTAATATATGATCACACAATTGATAGGATTTTTTCTATTTTTTATTTTTTTAGGAATGATCTTAGTTTATTTTATTTCATCAATTAATTGGGATTTAGATAGAGTTTGAAGACAAACGGGCAACAAGTTGCGCCGCTAGCCCTTTTTGGATAGTAAAACTAATTCTCTTAAAAACAACATTTGTGGATCTAGGTGTCGTATCATTATTATGCATAGCACGTTAAACTCTGTTGAGAAAGTTCCACTGCCTCAAGTGCAAGAAAACCAAAAGTATCAACGCGAAAGGAATAAAAACATGTTGATTTCAATGCACGCTTTCTCGTGCTTTACCACTTTGTACGAGGCGGCTTTCAAAGCAGTTTGTCCTACTGTAAAGCCCCGTCTACTCAAACCCACGAGAGGAGAAACCCCGGTTAGATCCACATACGCATGTTTCCCTCCAACTCATCCAAAAACCAAAATGTCTGCCGGTCTGAGTGTGGATCTTCCATCCAACGGGTTAATCAAAAAGTTTACACGTGCTTCTTTCTTGGCAAAGATCTCGGCACGCCTACATACTTCAAAAAGGACGTCCCTAACCATATTGTGTCTATACTTGAAGCCCGGGAGCTCTTTGCAATGAACCGCATGTTCCCAAATGAATCCAAACATGCCTTGCGATAAACTGTGCATATCTTAGCAACCGGAAATAAATTTGTTAGTTTATTAATAATCTAAGTTATTGCCTGTCTTAATAGAGGAACAAGCTTTGAATTATTATACTTGGTAACTAAGTTAATTTAGTAAACAAGCTAATGTTTTTTTTTTTTTTTTTTTTTTTTTTTTTTTTTTGTTAAATAGAGTTCATTAGCTATGGGTTTTTGAGAGGAGGTGAGAAATTGAAGAGGTCTTATGAAAGTCTCTCTCTGTCTCTTGTGGTGGTCTCAGCGATTCAATAACGACATAGGCGGATTCCATTATTGTAATAAACTGTTGAGAGTAATGTGAGGATATTCAAAAGTGTCGAGAGCTGAGAGTCTCCAATTTTGTAATATCCTTCATATATTGGATGCTAATTGGCGTATGGGTCTTGTGGTTTTTACTTTTCTCATAGAGGTATTCCAAATGTGTGTGTATTATTATTTTTTTAATGTTGACTATCGTTGTATGATCAATTATCGTGGGTGTAAGATCTCAAAAAGTGGTATCAAGAGTCGAGATTCGAGAATAAGTAATCATACAAGTTAGACAAAGCCATTACGAGAAGAACAAATACTTTATGTTTCGTTTTGCGCAACAGTGATAGAAATGTAGAATTGACATTGTGCGTTCGTTAATGGTTGGATCTTCGTGATTTTTGGGCAGGATGACAAGACCCATAAATCTACAATCTCACCGGGGGGATCGGTCTAGATGTACTTGTTGATACAAATAAATCGTAAAAATGTTTATTCATATTTAGCGATCTCTTTGTGTTTTGTTGATAACAAATATAAAGTTATCATAAGTAAAATTATAAGGATACATGTTATTTTTGGAAAGCATTTATATATATAATCATTTAACATTAATTGTTGTAATGATTCACTTATTGTAATAGTTTATTAGGATGGGTAAAAACCATAACATTTGACCCATACCCATGGAGCATATCCATAACCCATGGAGCTAACCCATGACCCATTGACTAGATGCATTGCATCTTCTAGATACATTGTATCTATTTGGATACACATGATCCAAAGTCTATGACCCATAACCCATGACTCATGACCCATAACCCATTTAGGAGGAGCGTCCTATGGATCCATCAGTTTACACTTAACGGATCCCTCATGCAAGGGATCTGTACAACAGTGGCAAGTTTTTGCCTATAAATAGAGAGCCATTTCCTCATTGTAACTTACCCCCTTTTCTTACAAACTCTCTCATTTATTCTTTCATTCTTCTAATCTCAGATCTTTTGATCTATATAGTAGTTCTTCTTCTTTTTTTTGTGATTCTCATATAGGTCCTTCTCTAAGGCGAGATCACTAGATACTAAAAGTCATCCAAGCAAGGGTCCTTGATTGATTTGTTCCTCCCCAAGATTTTTGTAGCAAAGATATCGTATTTCTTATTTCACATAGTTGTTGTGTTATAGTTGTGTTGGTTTGGTCCTCCGTGTTAAGGACTCGGTATTTAGCTTTGTACCGGAAAAAGTGTAAGCGACGTTGTGAAGGCTTTTCCGCCAAGTTGAAGGAGTTTGTTGACATAGTGCTTGAACTCTCGAGTAGGTGACTCGGGGAGTGAAGTAGGGCAAGGAAGGTGTCCTTGTAGCCGAACCACTATAAATCGGTTGTGTCATTTCTATCATTTACTTTACTTGCTTTTCTTTACTTGCATTTCTTATAGATCTATACTTTCTATCCATCCATACGATTTCACATAATATCGAATCTAAAGTTTTTTGAAACTAAATTAAAATCGGCAAAACTATTCAACCCCTCTTCTAGTTTTCCACAATTGGCATCAAGAGCTAAGTTTACAAAAGTTTAAAGTAAGTAGTATTTTAAAAACTTTTTGATCACAATGGGTTCTGAAAATTATAAAAAAGGACAATCTATGCAACGACCTCCACTACTTGAAACTAATGGTTTTATTTAATGGAAAAATAGATTCGAAACATATGTGAAGTCAAAAGATATTGATCTTTGGTACATCATTGTTGAAGGCGACTTTGAAGCCACCATAAAGATGATAAAACCGGAAATTTAGTAAATACACCTCATGATCAACTTTCCGATGATCAAAAGAAAAATCTTTCCAAAAGTAGTGAAGCTAAAATGGTTTTATACAATGCATTACCCAAAAAGAAATTCGAAAGAATTTCTGTTAATACAAATAAGCCGTAAAAACGTTTATTTATATTTTACGATCTCCTAATGTTTTGTCGATAACAAACGTAAAATCATTTTAACGAAACAAATAAAATACGTAAATGGTTTGAGCCAATAGTTTTCTAACACACTTACGTTTTCACATAAAACACTATAACAAGTATAAGTGATTTTATGATTTAATAATACATATGTACAACAACTAGTGTTTACATATTGGGCAAATATATACATAACTAATATGTATTATAATGGGTAAAAACTACAACCCATGAAGCATATCCATAACCCATGGTATTGACCCATATCCATTTGACTAGATGCATTGCATCTATTAGATACATTGTATCTAAGGAAATACCCATGGACCAACCCATGACCCATGACCCATAACCAAAAAACCCATGGGCAAAGAGGAGCGTCCCACGGATCCCTGAGGTTACACTAGACGGATCCCTTAAGGGAGGGATCCGTGGGATCCGTGGAACAGTACTTGTTTTTCTTCTATAAATAGTGATCCATTTCTTCCTTTTGGGTTGCCACTCCCACACATACTTTCCCCAAAGTATTGTAACTCTCTAACACTGATCCTAAGGGATCTTTCTATATAGTTTGTCTTTTGTTTTTGTGTGATTCTCTAGGTTCCTCTTAAAAGCGAGATCACCACTTCTTGAAGTCGAGCAAGCTCAAGTCCATGAGTTGCCATGCTTCGTCATCATCAAGACTACTGAGGTTCTCTTGTTGATACTTCTTTCCTCCTCCATAGAAGTGTTGTGTCCAAGGCATTAGTGAAGGATGCCGAAAAAGTCAAGACGAAAGCATTAGTGAAAGGTGCTTAACGTCTGTGTCAAAAGCATTAGTGAAGAATGCTTAAGGAGTCAAGACGAAGGCATTAGTGAAAGGTTCCAAGCGTTCGTGTCAAGGGAATTAGTGAAAGATGGCTAGGAGTCAAATTAAGTGGCATTAGTGAAGGATGCCAAGGTCGTATAATCGATGAGGTGCATCGTTATACAAATCGTGATAGTTTGTTTCCAAGGATGTTGATATCCTTAATGGTGTTGTAATAAGGAGTGGGTCTCCTTTGGGGTTAGGTGTTGTGTAGTGTTGGGTAGTAGTTCCTCCATTATAATGGAACTCGGTATTTAGCCTAGTACCGGATAAAGGGTAGGCGACGTTGTGTTAGGTGTGGTTCTCCTTGGTGAAAGAACCCGGTGGTTAGCCTAGTATCGGAAAATAAGTAGGCGACGTTGTAAAGGCTTCTCCGGCATAAGGTGTTGGTGTCGTGTAGTGTTTACGAACTCTCGAGTAGGTGACTCGGGGAGTGGAGTAGGGCAAGGAAGGTGTCCTTATAGCCGAACCACTATAAATACTCTTGTTGTGGTTATGTGCTTCTTACTCTTTATATTTCATTACACTTTTATATATCTATCTATCAATGTCCAACATACACATCTAAATAGATTGACATAAGTCGATCTAAATATCTTAAAACGAAGTTTTAATTGGTAAAACTATTCAACCCCCCTTCTAGTTTTCCACAATTGGCATCAGAGCTTCGTTACCAAGTTTTTTATAGTATGTTGTACCTTAAAAACTTGATACGATCCTAGTATGTTTGAAAACTACAAAGAAGGATTCTTTAAGTCATATTTTAAAAAAATAATAATAAAAAAAATCGTCATAGTGTTTAATGTTGGACAATGATAGAACGTTCTAATATTTTCCTTGTTATGAATTCTCCATACTTGGAGTTGGGCACACCAAGAAGATCATGAAGAAACTATCTAAATATTTCTTCTCGTAAAAAGAATATTTAGCATTGTATTTCTCACACATGGATCTGGACATCCTAAGAAGATCACAAAGAATTTCTCTAAATATCTCTTTTCTTAAAAAGAATATTTAGCAAAGGTATGATCTTTAATAATTTACATTTTGCTATTATTATTAAAGTCTTATTTGTATGATTAATCTTTATTAGTAATTACTTAAGTAGTTATCTATATTAAAATAATCATCAAGAATAATATTCTTCGTTGATTTATATAGACTACACTACAAATCTGCAATAATGATATCTCGGTTATTCGATAGCCTAAATCATTATTCATCACAAAAGGATTATTGACATTTCATCTATGTCAATGAATATCCATGTGAAATTTCTTATTTTATGATAAAATGGGATTTTATCATAATCTTTGAAAAACCTCCCAAGAATTGTGACTAATTCATAAAAAGGGAATTCCGTCGGATAGGATTAGTGTTAAACCGTCAAAACCCCAAACCACAAATTACAGAGCTTAAACATCAAACTCTAGGCATTTTAGAACCCCTAAACCAAAGTTATCAAGGAATGCATAAGCTGAATTTTTGTTGTCATGCCGGATCCATGAGTTTGAACTAGCCGGATCCCTAATGAGAGGGATCCGTGGGATCCGTGCAAAAGAAGACAACATAAGTTAGAAATGATCACTGTGGAAGTTCCACTATCACTTTCCCTTCAAAGACTCACGAACAAAAACCCAATTACTATTCACAAGAGCAATTTGATCATTTCCTTTAAGAAAAACAATCTCTTGTGTAAGTATAATTTTCACTACATTGTTAATTTAATTCCTTGATTTCTAAGATTATAATTTTTCATCTTTAGAAGTTGGGTTCAAATGGGTTTGTCATAATTTGTTACCACATTGTTTTCTAAGATAACCTAAATCAAAGAATTAACATTGTTAATACAAATTAAACTCATTTCTTGAATTCAATAAAGATGATTTGAGCAAAATTGTGATCAAACCCTTTAGGCTACTATTCACAATTAACACCACATTGTGGTTGTGTTGTATAGGAACAATCATGTCAAGTAACCGACAACAAGACTATCAAGATACCGCCCACTACATCCCAATGTACCATAGAAAGGATGGACTTAGCCCGGAAGATAGGAAAGACTTCAAGTTGCTCGAAAAGAGACTTTTTTCATGAAGGTCGTGTGGTAGAACCATCATTTCTTGCCAACACCGACATCCGACAAGTTTTTGAAACTATTGGCTTTGATTTTTTGTTGGACATAAACGAGCAAATTTGCCTGGTGTTCATTCTCGAGTTCTACAAAACAATGAGGATTGTTAGAAATGATGGTGGGACCATCTCAATTGTCTTCATCATAAATGAACATGAGTAAACCCTTTCGCTAGTGGAGTTTGGAAGAATACTACGAGTTCCATATCAAGGAGTTTGCATGTTTTCCAATGAGTGGTCTTTGGCAGAGCTACACGATATGGTTGATCATCATGAAATCTACCACATGAGAATCCTAGAAGCAACCACGGCAAGGGATATCGTGTTCATGCAAAGGGCATCCCCATCGAGGGTTACTAGAAATTCGAAAGTGATCTATAGGGATCCTTTCCAAATGGAGCTCTCCGAGATGTATGCTTTGTATAGGAAATGGAAAGTGGTAGTAAGGGAGAATGTGCTATGCTTAGGAGGGAACAAGGATCACCCCAATGCGTGCCTAAGTTTCATGATCTATTGCCTAGTGACCGAGACTCGCTTCAACCTTGCATATTACATGATTAAGAGAATGGCGAGTGTAAAAAGCATGGACAAAATGGTGCTCCCGTACGCAATGCTCCTAACCCATCTTGCAAGGTTCATCTTTGCTTTAGATCATTCTCCTTTCTCCTATGATCATAGCTTTTGCAACAAAGTTATGGTATCATTAACCGAGGGTAGAACTACAAGGTTTATGGTGGAAGGCAAAAGACCTCACCCACCAGCGGATTCCTAGGATGAACGGGAGAGGAAAAGAGAAGGTGAAGGAAGTAGCAACCATCTCGGGAACACTGATCTCGACCCTTTGGATTACATCAATCAATTGCCGGACATTTCTAGCCCATCACAAGAATGGAAACAAACCAAAGGGATCTTTAAGTGCTTCGCCAACTTCTTGAAGAAAAAGAAGTAGAGATGGTGAGATGAAGAATGAAGGGGAGGGTGAAGACGGGGAGTGATGTGGAAGGAGATGGGGAAGTAAGGTAAGGTCATAGGACCTTAATTTGTGAAAACAATTTGAAACAATGGTTTGTAACATCTAAACAATACTTGTGTAGAGTAGGATGTAGTATGTAGGTATTGCCATAACTTGGCATTGACCAATCTTAACTTAGGAACGTGTAGGATGAGATTTTATGACATCTTGAAATCATTTAAGTAGTCGTCGTCACTCATCTTTAGCTACCTTTAGTCCCCCCATACTTGCTAGTTATACTTACTGTGTTCTTGCATTTAGTCTTTGTAGAAACAACTAAGAGAAGCATTTGCTAAGAGTGCAAGAATTGCACATTTGCTGAAAGCCTTCTGATCTGCAGTAGGCGGATCCTAGTATCATAACTAGTCGGATCCCTCCCAAGAGGGAACCGTTGGATCCGCAAAGACAGTTATCAGATACAGATCACCATGCATCCAAGTTATCCCCTTAATCACATCATGATGGCTAAACATGATTCTTTAATACCACTAGTGTAACACCCCAACCCGACAAGGGTAAAGATATCGCAAATACGGTTTCATATCAGAACTTTAAATACTATACAATAGCGAAACCTTCACAAAATATTCAAAAGAAAACATAAATAACTAAATAACCAAAATAATTCTAAGATCTCTATGATCAAATCTTGCTTTCAGTTCCTACTCTCAACCCAGATCAGCCATCCCACAAGCTCATCTTGAATGCTTAATACCTGCCGCAGGAAAAGAAAAGTGCGGCTGAGCTTACAAAGCCCAGTGAACAGATATAACGAAACAAAAACTAAACAAAACATAAATACGAATTGAACAAAGAAGCGAATAACAAAATCGTAGCGGAACGAGAATAATGAATCATTGAGGATTCTGTAGAAACACAATTATACAGAAATCCGGAACAACAATTAGCAATCAAGGACAAACACATAGCATATTGATGACTCCAACGCAAACACATCAAAATAACCAGACACTTAACATATCAAGAAGAAATAGATTACATATAAACCAAACGAAAAGTCTAAGGCTAACGGAAACACTTTCTAGAACATAAACATGGCATTCAATAAATTAATTAACCTTCACTTAACACACTTAATTCAATATTGCAGCAGCGGAAATAGCAGTCCAAATCATGGCAGTCTCACAAGCAAACAGAAACATAGTAGACAAACTATAATTAAGTAGACCAAACAAAACATAGCATAACCATCAACAATTATCAAAACAGATATCATAAGCTAAACCAGTTCTCAAATCAAATCCTAACATCAGCAGAGTTTAAGCATGGCAGGTCACATAGGCAGATAAAACACTAACTTATAAGCAAAGTTCACAAAATTAACTGAACAATTTATACATACTAAACTTATAGAATACTCACTTTCACACTAGCACATTCATCTCACAGATCAACGAATCCACATAACGATAAACTAACATAACATCAGATGACAGTATGCGAATCATATTTAAACATATTAATCATATCTTAGCATAGCAGACGGCAGTCACATAAACATACAAAAGCATAACCACATATAATAACATATAATAAGCCTTGCACATAATCATAAACACTTGAACATACCGAAACAAAATCAGAATACTTATCATAGAAATAACAGATAAAGATTTAGTTAACTACCACGAGCCCAGAACATATCATATCAAAAACATCATACATATACAGGAATAATCTTAGAAAATAATTTGGAGTAGCTAGCTCCCAGAAGTTGTGAAGACGCGTATTGCACATGACATCATTCACCCAGACAAATCATATCGGATAACAGATCAGATCTAGGATGCATCCATACGCCCCTGCAGACAGATAGTGGCCATACAATATATATCGAGCTCATAATCAGATAACAGAAAGGGACGTGGCAGAACTTCACTCTACTGCCCTAGAGTCATGTCAATGGTGCATCACTGACACGGACATGGAACCCCCATGACTAGTTAATAATTTGGCTTGGGTGTCAAACTAACTTAGGTCAAATCAGAATGTCATAACTGACCTAGATCATATTTTATCAAATGTTTAATCATGTTTTCAAAATCAAAGTCTTCATATCATATAGTTCAAAATCAATGTTTTATGATTCAAAAATCAAAGTTCAGATAAGCAACAGCTCAAAAGACACATTAGTGTTCATAGCAAATAACATATCAGATAACTCATATCATAAGGTTCATATTCAAATATAACAAGGTTCAACAAATATGCACATCAAAGTCTTCCTAACATAAAGTTCAAATCAGATAACGCATGGTTCAATAAAACATAAGTTCAGATAAACAACAGGTCAAACAAACAAGAAAGGGTTCATAGCAATGGCATCGGAAACCCTAATAAGAAAAATAGGAAAGCTAACGAAAAGAACATCATAAGGAACCTTTACTAAAAAGGTCAGAATATCTGTACCTTAAAGCAAATGAGAGGAAAGCAAACGAACGAGTGAATCACGAAGATATAACATCGCGTCTCCTCCAACGAATCTACACGGATTATGATTTATTTAATACTTATTAGCATCATTAATGTTATAACGGATTCATCGCATTAACATTCTTAGAGTTATAAGTATATTCTCATTTTATAAGCTTCTTATGCATTTGTAAGTGTGTTACCTATTGATATCATATTTTATCTTTCAGTTTCTTAAACTCATATTCGGACCAGACTTTAGTGATTTTTATAAAATACTTACTTAGCTCAAATGAAATCAAGCAAAATCCCAGAGGTTCCCATATGAGTTAAAAGAGTCTCCAAAAATTGGTGGGTTCTATATCTATGCCAAATGGCTTATGGAAAATCACAAGTCCAGACCTGTCCAGAAAGTAATCAGAAAATACATCTTAAAAGTTTACGCTTATTGGACCTGTTTAGACACCTTGGAAAAATCCCCAGAACTCCCAGAAATTCATTTATGTCATAAATATCACTCCTGTAAAAGGAGAGCTCCTAATTCATTATGGTTTGAGAATGAAAAATCAAACAATCCAACTAAATTTCAGACCCGTTTTCTCAGCTTTGACACTTGATTTTGTAAAATTCAAAAATACGACTTAGACAACTCCAAATCCGACCAAACCACTTGGAAAACTTAACTAAGACATAAAATAAACTTTTCCCACAAAAACCCAGATTATTGCACTTATAAAATTGGATCTATAACACACACAAAGTCGACATACAATGCTGTCCAGTTTTAGGGTTTATTAAAACCAATAAAAGCACATGTTTGACCTACCCAAACGCACCCATGACCCATGAAAGCCATATGACCTGTTTTAATAGTATCTTAACATGCCCTTCCTCACCCAAGTCGATTCAAACAGCCCCCCACTCTTAATTTTTCGAAACCAAACAGCCCTCATATGGTTTAAATTACTTTCTATGATTTTCGGTTTGTTTAGGGTTTCGTACGGCTCGACACAAAAGAATACACAAGTCGACAAAACAAACTAGCTAAAATATATTAACTTAAGGTGCATCAAAGGAAGGCGAGAAACATGTTATACCTTAACTTGGTTGAAGCAAAATCTCGACACCAAAGGTTGTAGGGTTCGGCCGAGTAGGAGCAAAAAGAAAAGAGAGGCAACCAAAACTAAACTAGGGTTTCACTTTTGAGTTTATGTATTGTATATATAGTAGTATTTTCGTTTTAGGGCTTTTGGAGGGGGGGTTGGGTCTCGGCTTGGTCCAACCGAACACACCAAAAACCCACGCCCATATGGGCTTCGGCTCTTGCCATACACGACACAAAAACAAACGCCCCTTGGGCTCTTCCTTGGACTCTCGGCTCCATACAAACAACGAACGGCCCAAATGGTTCACCATTAAAGAAAACGAGGCCCAACATATTAGTGAAACGTTTAAATCTCTCGTCGTACCAAAATCAATCACGTAACATATTCGTTAAGTTTTAATTATTCGCAAATTAGTTTTAATTTCGTTAAATGATTATAAACGTATTGTACGTATTTTATAATTTTTGATTTCGAGGGTATTTTAGTCTTTATCTATGTTTCGTATTTTTAGGGTTTTACAACTAGAGACTCCCTCATACACAATAGGTCTCACACTCACCCGTAGGTAACTTAGGATCAAATTCAAAATGCCTTTGATTTATCAAACACCAATATCCACCATATTTTCGCTTTAACGCTCACACATTATTCCTCATACCTCAAAACACTTAGTTTGATATTTCTATCAATTTTAGCAAATTGATTTTAGTCATTCTTACCTCAAAATAGGCCTAAAACTAGTTTTTTATTTTTCTTTATTTTTTAGGATTTTTGCAAACTTTTCTTGAGTCATCATCTGTTTTCTAAGACTAAGTATCATCATTTTCCCATTTCAAATCAAATGGTATCCTTCTCAAGCACTTAGTTAGACTTTCTAAAGTCCACTTTTCTACCCAAAACCATCATTAACCATCCTCACTCCTTATGGTTGAGCATTTAAGATATCCACCACTAAAGACATCAAAGGAAAGTCAAATCCTCAGGTACTAGACCTTACAAAAAGCATAATCATTTCATCACATATCTGTCTAACAGACGGATCCCTGGTTTATAACCGGACAGATCCCTAGTGAGAGGGATCCGTGTCTACAGAAAGACTTTAATCAACTCTTCTCTTCAATATTTTAGCCACCTTTGGTAATCTAAACACTTTTGGCCACCATTTAATGTTTTCCTAGAGCTAAACAATATCTTAACTGACCCTAGTGCATGCTTTGTCCCCTTAGCGGTCATGAATTTAATTTCTTAATTCAAATTCATCCTTTATAAACCAAACACTCTTGAGGTTAAGTCATCACTCTTACCTAGTACTTAAAAATCAGTAGTTAGAAGCTCATATTGCATCCTCACCATCACCATGACTAGAACACTTAGCAACAACTCCTCAACCAAAGGTTCATCCAAAAGGAATGGCTATATGCAGGGGTGGCAATTTCTGACCCGACATGAAACCCGACCTGAAACCGACACGAAAATTAACAGGTGCGGGTTGTGCTAAATAGATTTCGGGTCAGGTTTGGGTCGACCTACCTAACCCGTTTATTAAACAGGTCAGGTTCGGGTTGAGAATAAAATAATCGAGTCGACCCGCCAACCCGTTTAAGATTTTTTTCATAAACTCAAAATTATTTATATTTTATTATGCGAGTTAAATGTGTTAAACAGGTTAACCCAACAACATGTTTAACACGTGTGATGTGCCAACTTTTGTGTATAAAAAGGGTTAAATGGGTTAACCGACTTTGTTACTGTTAATAAGAAGAAACCAACCCACATTACTGTTAGACAACCACAAAATCAAAGTTTTATGAGAAACAAAGGTCCATCGTTTTCAAAACCAAACACATTTATAAGGAGACCTAACAATGTTTATCCGAGAAGTAACCACCATCAAATGGGATGGAATTCTAATGTACAAAACGGCTTTCCATTTCAAAACATTACACCTTGGAATGCATTCTCACCTTTTTCATATATGCCTAACATGAATTAAATGTATAACACTAATGGACCCATGAAAAAATGGGACCAAACTTTTGAGTTAATTGTTTTCTTAGGTGTACTTAAGGTCGACCTAGATTCGGATGAATGGATCAAGGATAGCGGGTGCACGAGGCACATGACCGGTGACAAAGACTTGTTTTCCACATATGAATCCTACAATGGAGGAAATATGGCATTTGGTAATAGCAAGAGTAAAATCATCGGTAAAGGTACAATCTCTAACAAATCCTTAATCATTAACGAGGTATGTCACGTTGAAAACCTAAACTTCAATCTTCTTAGTGTAGGACAAATATGTGATAGAAAGTGTAGCGTACTTTTTAGTGAAACCGGAAGTAAAATATTGAAAAACGGTATAACCATAGGAAGAGGCATTAGAAAACATGGAGTCTATGTCATTAAAATCGGTAATGAACCTAAAGACAAACTTTTTCTTACTTCTATGGATGATACTTCGACCCTATGGCATCGAAGATTGGGTCACGCCAATATGCGACTTCTTCAATCGCTATCATCTAAAGAACTAGTAAGAGATCTACCAGAATTAAAATATGAACATCACTTTTGTGATGCTTGTAACGTAGGAAAACAAGTCCATGCTAGCCATAAGGCTAAAAATATGGTCTCTACTACCAAGTGTCTAGAACTACTTCATATGGATTTATTTGGTCGATCCGCTATTCAAAGTTATGGAGGTAACTACTATACTTTGGTCATAGTGGATAATTATTCTAGATACACTTGGACTAAGTTTTTAAAGAATGAAACTGAAACGTTCGATTATTTTGAGATATTAAGTAAGAAAATCCAAAGACAATTAGGAAGTCCTATAGTGTCTATTAGAACGGATCATGGTAGGGAATTTGATAATGAAGTGCAATTTGGAGCTTTTTGTGACGCTAATGGTATTACTCACAATTTATCGGCTCCTCGCACTCCACAATCAAATGAGGTATTTGAAAGGAAAAATAGAACCCTACAAGAAATGAGTCGTTTCATGGTAAATGAGCAATCTATTCCTCAAAAATTTTGGTGCAATGCCATTGATATATCAACGTACATACTTAACCGAGTCTTAATTAGACCATTCTTAGGTAAAACTCCTTACGAGTTACTTCGAGGCAAGAAACCTATGTTAGAACATTTTAGAGTCTTTGGTAGCAAATGTTTTCTACTTAACACTAAAGATTTTCTTACTAAATTTGATCCTAAATCAACCCAAGGTATCTTCTTAGGTTACTCTCCTAATAGTAAAGCTTATGTTATATTAAATAAAGAAACAACGAAGGTTGAAGAGTCATTAAACGTAAATTTTGATGAAAGTCCACCTAAACCTTCCCAACCTCTTGTCGATGACGAGATAATAGAGAGTGAAGCCATAGAAATCAAGGAAAATATAAACAAAGAAGATGAATCATTAAACGAACAAATCATCAATATTAAAGAGTCTAAAGATCACCCCGTATATAAGGTCATAGGAAAGTTGAATGAAAGAACTTTAAGATTTCAAATCCAAAACCAAAGTAGTTTATTTTGTTTTGTCTCAACCATAGAACCTAAAAATACCCAAGAAGCCATAAAAGATGAAAGTTGGGTAATGGCTATGCAAGAAGAGTTAAATCAATTTATTTCTAATGATATTTGGACACTTGTCCCTCCACCTAATTACCAAACCATAATAGGAACTAAATGGGTATATAAAAACAAGTTAGATGCAAGCAGTGTAGTGTCTAGAAACAAATCTATACTTGTTGCCCAAGGGTAAAATCAACAAGAAGGCATAGACTTTGATGAGACCTATGCCCCCGTGGCTAGATTAGAGTATGTAACATATTAGATTTCATAAACACATAAACACACAAATCAATAGGGCGTATGAATTGAGTTCTAGAGAGAGAAAGTAAAGAGAGTTGGGAACTTAGTGAGACAAAGAAAAATGAATATTGAAAGCTCCAACCATTTGCCTTGCTAGGAAAAGGGTATTTATAGTTACTTATAAGACACGCCTCCTACGGGCTGTAGATCAGGCATACAGTGGGTAAAGACCCGACCGTCCTCCACGGTGTTACTTAACAGACTGCTTACTAACACTAAATAACTACGACTACGAGCTTTCTAACGATTACATATACTTGAGGTAACTGACACTTTAACTACTGGATTTTCTAAATCCTAACAATCTCCCCCTAAGGGAGGTCACCTCAATTTACATTGAATACAAACAGATGTTACATTTAAGTGTTCTTGGATTCTTGGTTAAGTTCTTTGCTCTGTAGCATGTAGTCTTTGATTTTTCATGTTCTGCATGTTTTGTTCATTCAAGTAGAGGTCTTTAACTGATCCACGTGAGGTTGAGTTTTGAGCCAGCTTTGAGATTATCAGCCACAGCAAATCTCTGACTCATCCTTTTGTTGTATCGCCATAATATGAGGTTGTAACTTTCGAACCGACATGCTCACATTTTGGATCATGATATCTTCTCATCAGAGTAGCAGAAGCTTTTGTTGGTTCGTGATATTTGTATCAGAATAGCAGAAGCATGGATTGAAAATATCAGAGCCAGTTGATGAAGATATGCACTTATCATGATTTCTTTAGATGTGAAAGTGATGTGTAAGCATGCGGTTATGGATTGACTTCTCAATTCGGATTACCTGCAGCCTTCGGGTGTTCCTGCAGACAACAGTTAGCAATAAAAACGCACGAAAGTGTCTTTGATCACTTTCGTTGAATTGAGGTACACGGCTTACGGTTCCCCGTTGATCAGTACAAGTACTTCATGTAATCCGGTATAATTCCGAGGAATCTCCTTGACAGGGTTTCGCAGCTGCTCTAGCCGTTCTCAAACCAGAACGTCTCAAAGAAGACAACACGGAGTGAGTGAACCAGTGAATTGAGATTCACTGATTGATGAAAATGATTTGCAAACAATCGCGTATTACTTAATATAAAGGGTTTTGCAATACAATGAAGGTTTTATGGAAAATCAATTATCAATCATAAATACCTTTTAATTTTGAAACATTAGAACACAGTCGATGTGCTACATGAAAGAGTTTTAAGCATAACGGCCGATTTTTCAAAGGAATCCTTCAATCCATTTCCTGGACCAAGGTTGATTCAAGACTGAATCGTCCCATCATTTCTATCCAGTTGTCTCAAGCTTAATCTATTGGATAGATCTCACATGTCACCCACCAATAGCTTGTTTGATGTTGGCTCTAGAGGGATTTCCATCTTCATTGTTAATATCTTTTACATATCACTCGGATGTTCTGGCAATACCACAAGGATAATGCGTAGGACTCTTAAATATATTCTCACTTTCCACATTGTGTGAAACAGTAAGTCTTCAAGAATAGTGTGTCCTAATGAGATTTATTGATGATCTCTTGGCTCTAGACTCAATTGTGCACTTTGGTTTCCTATGCCGGAGACTAGGGAGAGGGTCTCCTTCTTCAATATCAACAATCTCTAAGAGAAAGTCGATAGATTATGTAGGTTCCCCGTGAGAATGAAACAAGTCCTTTTAAGAGGAGCTTGAGTAGCTTGGCAAGTTAGGTGCAGTGCGTCACTGGGTCCATGACGACTTGTCTTCAATACCAGTGTTACCTTAGTAGACACTAGTAGCATATGTATTGAACCCGGTTTCTGCCCTAAGGTTGAATTAATAGAGGGCTATTTCTTTTACCCTTTTCACATTCAATTCTTTTTCATTCTTCAACCTCTTCAGTGCTTACCGAGACTTCATAACTAGAACCTTGTTGGGTTTATTCCAGTACTAGCTCTGTCTCACTCCGAACTCTTCTTGTATTTTCATTTTTCTCCTTTTTTCACCATACCTAAGGACTCTACACTATCTAGTGGATTGTCCCTGGGTAGATCCCTCCGGCTCTGGCGGGATCGTGGGAAAAAATACCTAACCTAACCATCCTTATATATCCATGCATAAAATAAATTGGTCAGCCTTTTGGTATTGTTCATTCCGCCTAGAAACCGATTGAAAACCATTTGAAAATCAATCAGGGTACTTGTGATATAAAATCAAAGAGTTTTGTACCTTAATTGTTTTTGGTATTTTAGAAATTCTCCCCGTAAGCATGTGCCTCATGTATTTGAAGTAGTTTTGGTGCATGGAGGCCAGAGGACTTTGAAATCTTAGATTAAGAATAAAATATCCAATCTATGATTAACATTTTCTAAAATGATCATCATCACTTCCCGATCAAATCTAGTATTTTAAATACTTTGAATAAAACTATTTTGAGAAGGATGAGATTTTCTTATAATTTCTCCCCCTCAATATGTGCATCGAGATTCGAAAGTGTTTTGCACATATGAGAGAGAACCTGCACTTAGAGACAAATCAATCACGTTTCAATCCTTTTTGGTTTGAGATAGATGCTCCCCTTAACATGTGCATGGAAAAATTGAAATCGTTTGGCACATGTAGGGAGGAGTGTTTGTTATTATCTTTATAAAACCACTTATTGAATTATCAGTTTATATCCAATTTAAATCACAAATTCTTCCCCGATCACAATTTTCAAATCCTTTGAGATTTCTGATCTATATTGATTTAAATCGATTTTGAAAGCTTTTGAGGAGAATTGTGACTTGCTTTTAAAACATTTAACTGATAAGGACAAAATTTTGAGACTTTAAACTCCAATGATTAAACATTCTTAATGATCTTATGAAAACACAACATTAGCCTTGGTCTGGATCCAATTGTATAAAAGCATTGTAAAACATTGTTCTTTTTTTGATTATCCAAAAGTAGACCTTGCTCGATTACGTGCCAATTGTTTGAAAAATAACCTTTTTGGTTTGATTGAAATCATTCCCCCCCCTCAATCAATGACATTAGTTGTTGATTGAGAGATAGGGATTTTGACAATTGATAAGTCCAGATGATTTTCAAAAATTAATTCCGAGTTATTTTCAAAGCAATTTTGTTTTCATTAGATGACAAATATTTTTCAGAAGAATCTTTAGACGGAAAAATATTTGGATGGAAACATAACCTTGCTCGATTACGTGCCAATTGTTTGAAAAATAACCTTTTTGGTTTGATTGAAATCATTCTCCCCCTCAATCAATGACATTAGTTGTTGATTGAGAGATAAGGATTTTGACAATTGATAAGTCCAGATGATTTTCAAAAATTAATTCCGGGTTATTTTCAAAGCAATTTTGTTTTCATTAGATGACAAATATTTTTCAGAAGAATCTTTAGACGGAAAAATATTTGGATGGAAACATTCGTCTTTTTGGCGACTAGTGTTTCATAAAAATAGTTTATTTGAGAATCAGAGCATGAGATTTTAAAATCGGATAAAGCATGGCTCTGTTCTTTCTTTTGAAAATGGGTTACTGCTTGAAATGAAAATAAACCATCATTTTTCTTCATTTTTTTAAAGGTTTATGTACATTCGAACTTCATCTAAAGACCTGTGCCATTCTTTGAGTGACAAATCAAAGTCCGTAGATGTTATCAAAAAACAGAAATAGATGGGAAAATTAATATTTTTGGGCTTTTTCAAAGTTTTTCTGATTTTTATGGATTTTTGAAATTTTATATTTTTCTATTTTCTTTTTGTGGGTTTTAAAATTTTGTATTTTGCTTTTTGAATAAATATGTACAAGAGATAGATGAAGAAAAGCTTTTACTCCTCGTCTTCCTCTTGAAGACGTTTGAATATTTCCGGTTGTAGACTCTTTAGTCCAAGTCGTGGAAGAATAAACTCAAAACGTTCTCTAGGAAGAGCTTTAGTGAAGATGTCTGCCAGCTGATATTCAATTCTCATAAAATATAGTTCCACCACACCTTTCTCCACTTGTTCCCTGATGAAGTGATGTCGAATGTCAATGTGCTTTGCTCTTGAGTGTTGAACATTATTGCAGCAGAGAGCAATTGCACTTTTGTTTATCACAATACAGAGGGATTTTATTGAATACAAAGCCATAGTCAGATAATTGGGATCTCATCCATAATATTTGAGCACAACAAGATGACATGGCTATGTATTCAGCCTCTTTAGAGGATATTGAAGTACTCATTTGTTTCTTTGAAGACCAGCTCACAAGCTTATCACCCAAAAATTGAGCACCGCCTGACGTGCTTCGACGTGTATCTTGACACCCTTCATGGTCTGCATCTGCATATGCTGTTAGTGACATATTGGTGTCCTTCGGATACCAAATTCCCATGTTAATGGATCCTTGGAGATACCAAAAGACCCGTTTAACCGCTTTAAGGTGCTTTTTGGTAGGCTTAGCCTGGTATCTAGCACACATGCATACAACGAACAAAATATCAAGTCTACTGGCTGTGAGGTACATCAGGGATCCAATCATGCTACGATATTTCGTCTGATTAACCATGATCCCTGAGTGGTCCTCATCCAGTTTTGTGCGCTCCACCATTGGAGTGTCAACTGGGTCACAAGTATCAAATCCAAATTTCTTTAGAATTTCATTAGCATATTTAGATTGATTAATAAAAATGCCTCCGGGACTATGTGAAATTTGTAATCCTAAGAAAAATGACATTTGTCCCATCATAGACATTTGAAATTTGGAGCCCATTTCTTTTGAAAAACGGTCACATTCATTAGAGTCGGTTGAGGCAAAAATAATATCATCAACATAGATTTGAACATGAATTAAATGTTTTCCTGACTTTCTGGTGAACAATGTGGGATCAACTGCTCCTTTGCTAAATCCGTTGGTTAAGAGAAACTTTGACAGTGTGTCATACCATGCCCTTGGAGCTTGCTTCGAGCCATAAAGAGCCTTCTTCAAGCGATAGACATGAGTAGGACGTTCTGGATCCACAAAACCTTCAGGCTGACTGACATAAACGATTTCTTTTAGATCTCCATTAAGAAAGGCAGTCTTCACATCCATTTGATAGACCACCATGTTCTTGCTAGTAGCATTAGCCAAGAAGATTCTGATTGCCTCGATACGTGCAACTAGAGCAAATGATTCCTCAAAGTCAATACCATCCTCTTGACGATATCCTTTTGCAATAAGTCTTGCCTTGTTTTTCAACACATCACCATGCTCATCAAGTTTTACTTTGAAGTTCCATTTGAGAGAAATTATCATAGCACAGTCAGGAGCAGGTACCAATTCCCAAACATCAAGTCGATCGAATTTGTGAATTTCTTCTTGCATTGCATTGAACCAACTGTTCAGATGCTGGATCAGGGGCAATTTTTTTTTCAAACGGTACATCTTTTGGAGTGGCAAACGGGTTATCTCCATCATAGTTGGCAGAGACATTTCCATGATGTACACTTGAGGATTGAGGATTTGATGATGATGATGATGATTGATTTGCAGCAGGCGCTTCTTGACTTAGAGACACAAAAACTAATGGACTATTTGTGTTGATTGGATTAGGAGCCTTCACTATTGATGGTGTAGACTGATCATTGACAAGAGGTTCATAGTATTCATCAAACATTGGATCAAACAATTTCTTCAAATCGTCTCCAGAAGGAGGTACATATGGAACTGCGGGTGGGGGATTCTGCACAAGAGAAGAACTGATGGGACTACAAGGTGAATGTTGAGATGTGGGTCCTGAACTAGATTGTCCAGGAGCCATTTGCCCAGACAGCTCATCGAACGTGACGTGAATAGTTTCCATGATATATCGGGTTCTTTTGTTGTGGATTCGGTAACCCTTCCGGTTTGGTGCATAACCCACAAAAACTCCAATGTCCGCCTTAGCTTTTAATTTACCTAAATCTTGACCATCATTCGTTGGATAGTGATACGCTTACACAGCGCGTTCGGGGTCAAAGGAACTTCCTTTCGTCGATCAAGTTTTATAACACCCTACAAGTGAACCTAATCGTTGTAGTGTAGTATTAGGGTAAGCCACGGGTATTGATATTGTTCTCTAGGGGAATAGGAATGCTAGTTGAGAAATTACTACGCTAAGGTTGGGGTTGAGGAAGATTATTTTTTAGCTTTTTATATTTTTTAGAAAATTGAAATGTACGAATCTCGGGGTTTGGATTTGGGGGGTTGGTATTTCTATCGATTACTCTACTATTATCTAATCTAATTAACTAAGCTAGGGGTAGTCTATGTCTATTGTTGTGTGCTCGTATGATGATTTAAGAATGTGTTTACTTTGGATTTATTACTCCCTAGTTATCTCCTACTGATGGTTGAATTGTCACGTCCTTATTCCTAATCGCGTTGTGTGTCTAAAGTCGTAGGGTATTCGTTTATCCCTAACTCTTTGAAACTACCAAAGTTTAATGACTACAAAATCTCTAGGATTCATAAACTTAACACTAAGGTACTCTTTGGATGTTTAGCCTACGATTCCACTAGTGACTATAAGCTAAGGTTCACAAAGATTAATCAAGCTATAATGACACAATGGATGACCTATCGCAATACTAGATCATTAACAATTAAGATAAGAGACAACCAATCAATATTCAATAACTAAGTTTCATATTACCTAAGCAAACACACAAGTAAATTAGCCGGACATAGGAAACATGCAAGCATACACACAATCAATTGAAGACATAATTGAATTAATGAAGTAAAACACTTATCTTGATGTAAGATAGGGTATGGAACCCTAAACTACTGTACAAGACAGCCTTGGTTCGGTTTAGGTTTTTACTCCACAAAACTACACACTGAAAACTGAAAAATTCGATGTCTATATATAATGTTACAATCGTGACGGCGTCACTCTTTAATTGTTACGCCGTCGGGTCGCCGTCATTAAGCTTTCGTCTTGGCCACGTTAACATTGTGACGGCGTCACCTTATGGTTGTGACGTCGTCGCCTTCAGTTTCTGACGCCGTCTGGATCAAATCTAGGTCGTCTGAGCTGCGACGCCTACTCTTTTAAAACCTGATGCCGTCACTTGATAATTAGAAATTTGGCTACTGGGTCGTCACAAAATTTGCACGACGGCGTCGCCATTCTGGTAGTGACGTCGTCCCCTTTTAAGTTATGACGTCGTCCCCTTCAGTTCCAGTAGTCTGAGTGTCTCGATTCTTGACTTTGGCCATTTTCTTCGTATATTCGTGCCTTTTCGTCCGAATAAGTGTCATTCCAGCAATTTGCCTTCAAGAGACCTAAAAAGTGAAAAGGAACGAAATTAAGTAATAACGGATACAAAAGTGATCAATTAAGGGCTTAAATGACCCCTCAAAATGGTACCTTTTAAATCCTTATCAAATATCCCTACACTTGGTATTTGCTTGTCCTCAAGCAAATGTGCTTTTAGCCAATTAATTTATAAGTTAGGGGTCATGAAGCATTGGTTTAGAACAGTTCACAACACATATAAGCCCCGCAAAAGTCATAACAAGCACGGCAATTACATACTAGCACCTCACAAGGGGTGTTTGGATACTCACATCTCTTGGGTTTATATGAAATATATCAAATTGGAAATGGAAGATAAACACTCATTAACCGGTCCTAGTACATAGATTACCATAGGCTTGAGACTAGATCAAACCTCCATCGCTTTGGCGTAAGCACCTAGGAAAGACTATCCAAGAGGTCTTTTAAAGGGTTGTAATGTTAGGCTTACGGTAGGAAAACAAAAGGGTTTGGTGGGATAGGCGATTTAGTGGTGGCAAGTCAAAAATCTATATGTTACAAGCATGAGAAGAATGGCGTTGCTAAACCATGACTCGACACTCTAAACTCTAGATAATTGAAACAAACATACATAAATTTAAAGATAGATGTAGGATATGACTCGACTTAGCAACTTTATGCAAGCAACTAGATAATTGAACTAAGGGTTTAGTATGATAAAAATAATGCACTAAAAGTGAGTGCATACAAGGTAGGCTAAGGCGATTTGGGTGAACATTTGGGGGTGGGGTGTAAACAATGCTCTTCATTGATATTCCGGAAAACCGAAACATCACGAGAACCGCGAAAAGGATAGGCTCTGAGGGGTTAACTAGGGGTATCATGTACTAAAGATGAGTACAACGCAAGGGTGTGGGGGAATTACTCAACTAATGTGGAAGAAGTAATTATATTACGGGTATCAAACAAGGGTTATCCTAATGCCTCTTATCATTTAGTTATTCCTAACTACACAAGTGTAGTCTTACTAGCAATCTCGGGATGCATCACAAAACAAGTTCTAGAATCTATTATACTACCGGTTCACACTCTAAGCATTAAAGATGAATGCTTTAATTCCTACTAATCTAAGGGCGATCCTCACATTTTGGGTGGAATTTAGGTGGTAAAGGGTTTTTGTGCTAGTCATGCAATTTCCTATCCATGAGACGCTTTATTAAGACTAATGGCCCACTCCTACATGTCACGAAAAATTTTAAATTTGGTCCCAAAATTACCCTAACCGATATTATCTCATGGTTTATTACACAAATGAATTTGAACAAAGCAAATAGTCAAGGATAAGCATAGTTTCAAAGTTCCTGTTTTATTTTCCCTCCCTACACTAAAACTGAACATTTGTTGAAACAAACAAAGACCTTGATAGATCTTGAGCTCGTGGATCGTTATGTATGCCTATGTAATCACAAGCACAATAAAAGACAATCTCTACTACTAATGTTTATCAGCGGAATATAAACACAAGTAACAAATAACTAAGAACTTCTTGATCCTCTATGGATCTTTATATTAACTAAAACTGAATTTTCCAATCGGTACATAACTCTTTCTAATGTGTTCCTTTTATAGACAAGGAACCCTAAACAATATCGCTAAACCGTTTTCCAAGAAACGTATAATCATAAAACTAAATAAGATATACACAATCACTTCCTAATAAAGCTCATGTATATCCACACTAAATAAACTAAACACGGAATAAACACTTCCGCAGAAACAAACTAACAACTATTATACATCAGCAGATTATGTCTTCAGCAGAATCCACTTCACTTCAGTAGAAACACTTCGGCATTAATATCAGCATAATCCGGACTTCACATAATTCCCAACAATCCTCCCCTAAACTGGAATTTGACTTGTTAAGTTCCAGTTTCTTGATAGATCTTATAGTACCAGAGGATTGGCACAAACAACAGCAATAGCAAAGAATCCAAATAACATCTCTATGATAAAGAAACTCTTAAACTCCATATCTTTGCAGCAACAAATGACAAGAGGTACATCAAAACAGATTAGTTTCATACTATTCTCATCACATCCAGGTGTGTTAACTCCTGTGAGAGGTGAATCATTGAAAATAAATGGATTTGATGTCTCTTTACCAATAGCCATCACTACTGGAGTAGCCATATGTTTAAGTTCGTAAACTATGGTACACTGATAACCATCTGATTTATTGGCAAACCAGCAACCATAGAAACGGATTTGAAATGTCTTTACCTGTAGCCGTTTGCTCAGGACTAGTCAATTCTTAGAATTGGTGAATTGAGAACCAAATATGGAATTCCAATGCCTTTACCACAAGCCATATACATGTGGGCTAGTCAATTCTTGGATTCCAAAAAGGAATAAACCATGGTGAATTGAAAACCATACAACACTCATCAATTAAGCATGGGTGGTTGCATACCCTATGATTTTGAGCAAACCATTACAGCTATCAACAGATTTGATGTGTCTTTACCAAAGCTGTACCCTTTGGACTAGCCAACTCTTTAACATACACAAAGTATATCAGGTGAGTCAATAACCAATAAAAATATACAACAAACCTGCAAGAAAAGTAAGATAAAACCAAAAACACAATTTTTTTTTTTTTTTTTTTTTTTTTTTTTTTTAACTAATAAAATAAAGAAAGAAAACAAATATTACAAAATAGTACAATCAAGATGAACCTTTATGTGATAGAAGCTGATTCTTAATCAAACCAACACATTGAGAAGCATGAAGTTCATCATTGCCAACTGGATTAGGAGGCACTTCCAATTTGTGTCTCAGCAATCCTTCCATAAAAGTAACTGATAACGGATAAAGCTTATCTGAGAGCATACACAAAATCATCCCACATGTGGTCTGAACCACATGAACACAAGGCAAATGATAAAACCTCCAACTCTCAATCTCCCACTTATGAGAATTCTTCCAAATAGAATACCCCTTTCCATTTGGAGAATTAGAATCAAACATAACCTGAAGATCCCCCAACAGATATAAACCAGAACCAGTTGCCGAATGAAACTTATAATACTGAGTAACATGATCATACAGCATTTTCAAATCATGTCTATTCACTAAATGAAGAATGTCCTTCAAGAAGTTGAACTCGAGAACAGTATTATCCAGCCTGTAAACACTATTAAGCTTTCCTGCTTTCCAATCAACTAAAACCACATGATTTCCTTCAGGAAAAACTTCAACAGATCCAGCTTCAATAAAGGTAGATTCATCAGCCTTGAGATCTAAATCATTATTCCTTGAAGAATGTTTCTTAGCCAATCTGTCAGAACTCATTGTAACAAAGCTCTGCTGTCCCATACTAACAATGTTATCAGTATCAAGCTGTAGATCAGTCCCCTGAATCAGAGAATCACTTAGCTCCACACTGGACAACATTTCAGAAGAAATCAAAGAAGATTCAGCAGAAACAACCATATCAGAAGAAGGAGTAGCATCAGAAGTTGTGTCAGAAGGAACAACTGGAGATACCACCGAAGGCAAAACAGTATCAAAATTATCCACAATTTCAACTGTTTTCTGTCTCTTGGCTGTAGGAACATCAGTCATTGAAGCAATATTTTCCAATTGAGAAGAAGAAGTAGAACCAGAAGAAGAAAACTTCATAACCATATTATACTGTCTAATCAAAGCATCATCAGACAAAGCAAGGATTTGCTTCATTGACATACCAGAATTATACATAGCAGAATTCTTTACAACTCTCCTCATATAATTCCTCTTCTGAGCAACAGTCATAGGTTTTTCTCTTTTAGCTTTATTTCTCTGATCAATTAAAGCTCTTCTCTTTGCAGCAGATTCTTGCTTCCTTTGATTACCAAGTGCCACCATTTTATCCACAAAATTATCATCATCAAAAGATTCTCCTAAGATAAGTTTTGCAAGATTTGGATCAGATGCACCTTGAGAAATATAACCATCCCATTGATCATCAGTGATCGTATGAAGTAAGGCATCAAGCTCTAATTTCCTTTTAGGAGACAAATCAGAAGCATACTGATCTTGAAGAAATTTAGCCACAATACGACTCTTCTGCATATTCTCATAATCAGCAAACAATCTAGCCTGAGCTTGATTTTGTTCTTCAGTCACTATTCCTGAACTCAGCAGATCATCAATCACAGGATCCTGTCCTTTCTCAGAAGATGTCTCAGCAAAACCAATTTCAGCAGAACCAATGTGAGCTTCCGAAGAAACGATCAACCCCACATCAGAGGAAATATGTTGAGACAATTCCTCAACAGGTGTAGAGAAAACTTCAGATGAAGCATTCAACTTATACATTCTCCCAGCAATAAAAACTTCTTCATCATCTGCTGAAGGCGAAACATTTGAATGTTCTGGTATAGACAAAGTTTGATCATGATCAGTAGTAACTTCCTCCACTAGGACATCAGCAGATGCATCATCCATATGTGGCTCCTTTGAAGTATCAGCAGATACCTTGTTCAAATATTGTCTTCTTCTTTTGCTAGCATATATAATAGGCTCCTTGCTCCTTGAAGATTTAGCAATAGGAGAAGAAACATCATATGTAAGTGCCACATCAGCTAATATTCAAAGAGATTTATGAAGATTCTCTTCGTCCTCCTCTTCAGAAGAAATCAAACTTCTCTTTTTACCTTTCTGACTTAGCAATTTCTCCAAGTTTTCAACTTTATTTTCCAATTCCACAATCTTATTACCAAGAATAGACTTGGTTTCTGCAAGTTCTTTCTTAAGACCAGTCACCTCACCTGTAAGCTTGTTCATCAGAGCATATAATGAGGGAAGTGTAATATGATCCTCATCAGCATCAGGTGATTGCTCAGTTGAAATTGGAACTTCAGTAGACTGTTCAGGAGCAACATTAACCTGATCAACATTAGAACATCCTTCACCAAATGGAGTCCTAACAGGACTTGGTGTAGGCAATCTATCAGTATCAACCTGAACTTCATCAATTTGATCCTGAACTTCATCAATAGAAACTTGGATAAGTGCTGGACTAGGACATGGTCTCGGTGACGGTATAGATGCCTCAGCAACAACAGAAGGACCCTCATCACCATCTACTGAAAGATTTCCATCAGTAGGATTGGAAGAAGGTAAAACAACATTACTCTCATTAGCAGTCTCATTCTCCTGAGGTAACATGGCAGCTAACAAAGGAAAATGTGTCCCTTCAAATTTAGTCCTCATTGTAGCAAATAACTTAGGAGTCAAAACACTTATGGGATGAAAAGCTTGGGTTTGTGTAGAAACATTCAATATCATCTGTAAGAACCTAGGGTACATAAAAAACTTACCCTTTTTCCTAGTTATATTTTCTACCATATTATCAAAGATATACTTAGAGAAATTATAAGTCAAACCCTTAGATAAACAAACAATACCACATCCCATTTGTGTTGAAAACTGATCCCATCCTCCAGACTTATTACTCATACACTGGAGCAACGTATGAACCAAGAACCTCCACATAGGACAAAGCTTATTCTTTAACCACATATCTGTCCTCGTACTTTGATATCCAATCGTTCTAAGTCCTTCAAGTACCATCGTAGAATCTGAATGATAAACTCCATTCTCATCATCCAATCGAAGTTGTCTTCTGATCAGTTCCTCTGTCACCACATACTCTTTTCTGTCAACACTTGCGACTATCTCAGTATCACTTCTCTTTTCTGCCGACGCCCAGAATTGAGTAATCAAGGATTCATATATAGCATTTGGAGAATGTGTTAATGCATACTGAATCTTTGATCTTTGTAAGAATGAAATCATCGGCCTATACAATTCATCTCCTCGAGCAGTTCCAAGAAAAGCAACCTTATTATGATCATGTTTAAATTGAAGCGCCATGAGAGATTTTGAAGATTAGGGTTACGATTTTGCACAAAAGGAAGTGTTTTTAATGAGAGTAATAATCGAATCACTTAATGTGGAGCGAAAGTATGCCGTAGAGAATAAATAGAAATTTCCCAATTTTGGTCAAGGTTGACCAAAGATGACGTGGATTTCTACTTTTACTCGAATTCACTTATAACTTCGGTAGAAACGAAAACCATTCTGCTGAAGTAGAACAATCAGCAGAAACAGATGACTTACTCACAAAGCTTCAGTAAATATCTTTTTACTGTTTCACCCACACGCATTAATTCTCTTACCACTTGAACCCGTCTATAAAACAATCCCAATGCACACTAACTTTTTCATCAAAAATCCCCAAATAATATTTCAAACCCTAATTCCTTCAATACTTCAAAATTAACCATAATCAATATGAGTACCAAACCTGAGATCATAGATCTCACAACAACATCCTCATCCTCATCATCATCATCATCTAGTGAAGATACCAATCCATGGTTTCACTATTTTCCAAAACCATATCCACTACCAAAGAAGTCACCCTTTCTCTCCTCATCAGAAGATGAAAGTGTTGAGAAACCAAGTGTATCTGCTGAAGATTCTGATGACTCCTATAAGGAGGGAACATCTTACTCCCAACCCTCAGCACCTAGGCCTCAACAAAGGCCACGAGCCAAAAATCCACCACTTCCAGAAGACAGAGAGGTGGTCCTTGGTCTTTCTGCATCAGGTTTTGGTGCATCATCACATATCGTATCGAGGAACGGAAAAAGGAAAATGATGTAAGTTGTTGTATGATGGAAAGAGTAGATGATGCATAAATGAGAATCTTTCCTTCTCATCTCTCTACCACAATCAGCTTCAGCTTCTTCGTTTTCATCAATCCATCCTCTCCATTTTGATCCTTAGCACCTGTTAGGGTTGGTTATGCTTATCACGAAAGCATAGCCATCATTTAGTGTGAAAGATGTGAGCAGTCATACTCATCGTGCTCATCTTCACTGCAATTTAGATGTTGGAATGGATGATATGTAATAGATTAGGACTATTAGATCATGTAGATGCTTTTGATGTTGCAAGTACTCTGAAAACTGTAATCTGTAAACTGTTTCTTGAATGAATGAATCAATTTGTTTCAGTACTTCTTATGATTGAATCATATAACTTCAGTACTTCAACTTCAGAGGAAACAAATAACACACTTCAGCACAATGAATTCAGAAGAAACAAGCTTAAGCTTTCTTGACCATTTCTCAACTGATCAGGGACAACCATTCTGCAAAACAAACACAGAAACATACACAAACCAACAAAGAAACACACTAAAATTACATTAGCAGGTTAGAGTTAGTTAAAAACAATCAAATATACAAAATTACATAAATGCAAAGTTATACACAAATCCTCCCCTGAGGCATATGCCTCCCTTGAGGCCTATGCCTCCCCTTAAACTTTGCAGTTAAGGGTTAAGCATGCCAATATGGACCACAAGGTGTTGAAACCTTGGTCCTTCAAAAGCTTTTGTTAACAGATCTGCCACATTATCATCAGTGTGAATTTTGACCACATTTATCAAATTTTTATCATATGCATCTCTTATAAAGTGGTGCCTGATTTCAATATGTTTTGTTTGACTGTGAAAAACTGGATTTTTAACAATGCATATGGTACTTTGATTATCAATAAAAATTGTTGTGTTCATGAAATTATACCCATAATCCAACAACTGATTTTGAATCCAAAGAACCTGTCCACAGCAATTGGCAGCAGCAACATACTCTACTTCAGTAGATGAGGTAGCCACAATAGTTTGTTTCTTGCATTGCCAAGAAATCAATCTCTTTCCAAGGAATTGGCAACCTCCAGTAGTGGACCTCCTATCCAGATTAACACCAGCATAGTCACTATCACTATATGCTTCCAACTTAAAAGGAGACTCTTTTGGGTACCAAAGACCTAGAAGTGGTTGGCCTTTGAGATACTTAAAGATCTTCTTAACAGCATTGAGATGGGAAGTCAGTGGAGTAACTTGATGTCGCGAACAAACACTCACAGCAAAAGTAATATCAGGCCTGGAAGCTGTTAAATACATCAAAGACCCAATCATAGACCTGTACAAATGAACATTCACAGGTGGATCAGCTTCATTATTGGTCTTTGTCTTTGGAGCTTCATAAGGTGTAGTGGCAGTCCTTACACCCTCCATACCAAAATTCTTCAAGATGTCCCTCACATATTTGTCCTGACTGATAAAGATACCATCAGGTTTCTGCTGAACTTGAAGACCCAAAAAGAAAGTCATCTCTCCCATTGCACTCATCTGAAACTCTCCCTTCATAAGCTCCTCAAACTCCCTGCACCAAGCTTCCTTTGTGGATCCAAAGATAATGTAATCCACATAGACTTGCACAAGAATAATGTCAGTGGAATTCTTCCTTAGGAAAAGAGTCTTATTAATTGCACCTCTTCTGTAACCGTGTTTCAGCAGAAATGTAGAGAGCCTAGCATACCAGGCCCTAGGTGCCTGATGTACTCCATAGAGAGCTTTGACTACCTTATAAACATGATTCGGATGATCTGGATCTTCAAATCCTTTAGGTTGAGTGACATACACCTCCTCTTCAATTTCACCATACAAGAAGGCTCCTTTCACATCCATTTGATAGACCATAAAGCCCATATAGGATGCATAAGCTAAGAAAATCCGTATAGCCTCAACTCTTGCCACTGGTGCAAACACTTCATCATAATCGATCCCCTCCTCTTGTCTATAACCTTGGGCAACTAATCTGGCTTTGTTTTTAATGACAACACCTCGAGCATCTCTCTTATTCTTCAGAATCCATTTTGTCCCAATAGCATACTTACCATCAGGTAGTGGTACCAATATCCAAACCTGCTGATTTTGAAATTGTTGCATCTCATCCTGCATTGCTTCAAGCCAACTTGAGTCTTCAAGAGCCTGAGTAACACTGGTTGGTTCCACTTGTGAGAGAAAACAGGCAAACAGACAATGTTCATAGTCTGTGTGATTGTCTCTCTGCTGATTTGAGACATAAGAGACAAAAGCCACCTGTCCATATTTAGAACGCGCCACAGTACCTCTTGTTCTAACAGGTGCATTAGGATCACCAATAATATTAGACTGTGGATGAACATTGTTGATCCTTGTAGTAGTGGTGGTGTTGACATCAACTGAGGAATCAAGATTAGTCATAGTAGGTTCAAAGTCAGTATCATAGGAAGGTGTGTTGAAGATGCCTGCTTTATGTTGATGATGACCAAGATCTGAAGGTTTTGGAAACCTTGTATAGGTTCTCCAAGATCGGTTGACACTCTAGTAGATGAAGTAGAGTCAACATGTCTTGCAGTCGAATTGGAGAGGTAAGGAGAAACAGAATCCCTTTCAGCAGAATTGGAGTTTCTGCCGAGTGCTTCATTTGAACTTTCTTCAACATTCCTCTCAGCATCTAAATTGGCTGCATACTCTTGTTTCTTCAGTCTAGCAAGGTCCTCAGCATAATAGAATTCATCTTCACCCACATCAGTATAATCTTTAGAAGTGTCACCTACAAAATTGTTAGGAGAGAAGGAAGGCACTACAATGGGCTGTTCATCATCAGACCCACTGTCAGAATGAGCATCCAAAGTGTCTGCATTAGTAGTTGGAGATGCCTCAGAATCTGCATTTTGATTAGCCTTATGTCTAGCATAACCCAAGTAATCAGTCAAGTAATCAAGATCAAACGACCAAACATGACCCTGGCCTTGAACATTAGGCTTGTCTTCAAGATACCTCAGATTCAATGTCTCCTCAATTTTCTTTGCAGATACATTGTAAACTCTGTATGCCTTACTATGAGCAGAATACCCCACAATGTAACCATCATCAGCTTTCTCATCAAATTTGCCCAGAGGATCACTGGTATTCAAAATTGTCACTTGGCAGCCAAACGGTTTAAGGTAATGAATAACAGGAACTTTCCCAAAAAGAAGTTAATATGGTGTTTTAAGATGTGGTCTAGTAATGGACACTCTATTGAGTACATAACAAGTTGTACCAACAGCCTCAGTCCAAAACATGGTAGGAAGTTTAGAGTCTGCTAGCATTGATCTTGCAGCCTCTATTAAGGTTCTATTTTTTCTTTCTACCACCCCATTTTGTTGAGGGGTTCTTGGAGTGCTATAGTCCCTTTTTATTCCCTTTAACCTGCAGAGTTCTATTAGAATGGCATTTTTGAACTCTGTACCATTATCACACCTAATTCCTTTCACCTTCTTGTTCAACTGATTCTCAATAAGGGTAATGAAGTCTTTCAATACTTCAGATGTTTCATCTTTGGTCCTTAGAAAGAATACCCAACAAAATTTGCTAAAACCATCAGTGATCACCAGACAAAAATATTTATGATCAATGCTTCTCACTTTAGTTGGACCAAACAGATCCATATGAAGCAGCTGAAGAGGTTCAGAAATAATGGTTACTGCTGTAACAAGAACACCTTTGTATGAGGCTCTGTGCTGCTTTCCTTTGTTGCATGCAACACAGTTATGATCATTGGTGAATACTTTGGCAGGAAGACCTTGAACGAGGCCCAGCTTAGAGAGCTGGTTGATGGTCTTGAAATTGACATGGGCCATCCTTCTGTGCCATTTGGTGGACTCATCCACAGATGCTTTAGCCACCAAACATGTTAAGTCACCTGCTGGTTGGACATTAGTTAAGTTGAATGTATAAAGATTATGACTTCGAGGAACCTTCAGTAGAATTGAAGTATCTTCTGGGAGTATGAAGTCTTTAGACAACACAAGACATTCATCCTCTGTGAAGAGTACTTTGTTCTTAGTGTCACATATTTGTGAGACTGAAAACAAATTGAAGTGTTGAAGTTCCTTGACATAATAAACATTCTCAAAGTCCAGCTGAGGTGTTTTGATGGTCCCTTTTCCAGTAATTCGTCCATCACTTCCTACAAAGGTTACATTGCCTCCTCCTTCAATGGGTATAAAGTTATGCATCATGTCCCTGTTTCCTGACATACTTCTAGAACAACCATTGTCAACAATTCCAACATCTTTATGATTAAGGGGATGATCCTACAACAACAACAAAAAATATACAGATCATTAGTACACTATGGAGGCTCAAGTCATTGCTGACTTGAACCTGCCTTGTGGATCATATGAGTTATGCCAAGCAGAAGAATAAGATCCACTATTGTTCTTGGGTTTCCATTTAAACTTGGGTCCCTGTTTATTCCAAGAACAACCTGCTGAGGTCTTGACAGCAGTGTCCCAGTACCCTTTCCCATTAGTCATAGGGTTCACACATCTAGACCAATAACCATTTTTAAAATATTCACTAGTTGGTTGAGCATATGGTTTTACAATTGATCTTCTCCAAGGAAAAGAATTATTATAATAAGAAGCTTGTGGAACATAAGGTGGTATATCATTAACATTGGTCCACATTGGTCTAGATTTCCTAGAAGCACCACACCTACTCATCCTTTGCTCATGATAATCACAATCCTTAATTAAATGAAATTTACTTCCACACACAAAACATTTCTTATGATGAGAAGATTTATTCAAACCAAAAGATGTATTATTACAAGCAGAAGTATTCAAACCAAAACCATGAAAAGAATTGTTTTTAACAGTACTATTATGCAAAGAATTAAAAATTAAGTCTTCAGAGGCAACTGTCTTGGAAGTAGATTCCTTGGCAGCAACTCTGACACTCTTATTGGTAGTCTTGGGTGCAGGCAGGGGTGAAGACTCGGGAAGGGCAGACTTGAGAAGGTCAGAATTGGGAAGGTCAGACTTGTCATTTGAATCACACTCTGTAGACCCTTGCTTGGTGGACTTGTCACTGTTAACACAAGAGACAAAGTCATTAGAAGAAGTATTAGGGTCTGGCATGTCTCTTGACTTTTTGCCATACAGATGATATGATCCATCAAAGTCTTTGATTTTGGACACATCAATAGGCATATGTTCACCTCTAATAGGACCAGGGACAGAATGTAATTGACCTTCTTTGACAAAATTAGCTAATTTGGCTGGTGTAGATTTACGTGTGTCATCCCTAGCTTCTAAGCCAACATATTTCTTAAAACCTAAAGCCACTATAGAGTTAGAAGCTTGACTACTGTAAATAAAACCAGCTAACTTATTCCCATTCATCATCCATTCTTTATGCCTAGCAATTTCCTCTTTAAGTTTCTCCTTAAGCTCTAGATTTTCTGACTCTAAATCTGCTCTTAACTTCTCAGACCATTTTAACTCATTTGTAGCACATTCGAGATCTCTTTCTAAAACACCTATTTTCTCATCATAAGCTATTTGATTCTTCTGAAACCAAACCTTTTGTCTTTCTAGTGTTTTCAAAGCCTGTTTATAAGCTTCAACTTCCACATAGTATTCATTATATTTAGGTTCCAAAATATCATAAGCTTGTTTAAGTTCATTATAACGTTCACTACAACCAAACAAACAGTTTTGTACCTGAGAGATACCCATCAAGGCAATCTGATCATGCCTATCCTCTGAAGTACAGCTTGCAATCAACCCAACATTATCAGGACCATCATTATCAGACTCCTCATGTTGCTTCCAGTCCACATTGCTATCCAGAGTGACCAAAGCAGTTGATCCCTTTGACGTTCCTGCCTCATTCTGATACTGCTGATAAGAAGTGTATCTTGTCTCATCACCAGCTTTCCTGTCTTTGCATTCTCTAGAAAAGTGACCCATCTGTTGGCATGTGAAGCATTTAACCTTCCTCTTGTCAAACCTTGCTGGATCACGTCCTTTGAATCCAAACCTTCTTCCAGCTCTTCGCTCAAAACTCTTGATGTCCATGGAAAGCATAGCCAACTGCCACTTCAGCTTCATCTCTTCCATCTCAAGTGGGTCCACTTGATCAAAATCTTCATAGGCCAGATCCTGCTGAGGATCATAATCAGCAAAGAAAGATCCAAGAACATCTTCCATTATTCCACTTGATCTAGGATGAGAGTTTGATGGAGGAGCAGCATAAGATGCTGAAGGATATGGGCTTGGACCATAGCTAGACTTTGGAGTAGAGGCTCCAACAAATGCAGTATGACTAGCAGAAGAAGATGATCGAAAAGGGCTTCTTACATCATGTTCAAGAGCTTTAAGTTTGTTGTACAGCTCATCAAAGGTAAGCATATCCAAACCACCTTTAGCTTTTAAAGCTATGCTTACATGTAGCCAGGATGGAGGTAATGACCTCAGAAACTTAGAGTTACAGTCATCATTATCCGGCTTTGCCTGTAGCTGATTCAACTGACTTAAAATCTTGTGAAACTTATCATAGCCCTTGTGAATTCCTTCCTCTTCAGAGATCTGAAAGTCCTGAAACTGTTGTCTAAGCATGGACTTCTTCAGTCTTCTAGACTCCTCATTCCCACCGAACTTCGCCTTAATTGCTAACCATATATCCTTAGCATCTTGCATGAAGTGAAAATCACTCAAGTGATCCTTAGGAATAGCTTGCAGAAGAATAGTTCTGACCTTGGTTTCTCTCTGAACTGCCAGCAACTCTTCAGCAGTTTTGGGAGGAACATTCATCATATTACCAGCAGCATCCGTGGTAGTTCTCTTCAAACTGTTCCCCTTCATAATGATCTGCCATAGATTCCAATCAATGTTGGAGATCCAGTTCTGCATCTTCATCGCCCAAAGATCATATTCCTCCCTTTTAAGGTAAGGAAACTTAGCATTGCTATTAGCGAGACTTAGTTGTTGCAGATGGGTAGAGTTTTGGTTGTTGGTGAGTTCAGTATCAACATCTGAACCAGGCATGATGATTTGTTTTGGTTGTATGGGTGTTTAGAAAAGCTTGTCCTTAGTATCGTAGAGACTCTCACGAGGCTCTGATACCACTTGTTGAAACAAACAAAGACCTTGATAGATCTTGAGCTCGTGGATCGTTATGTATGCCTATGTAATCACAAGCACAATAAAAGACAATCTCTACTACTAATGTTTATCAGCGGAATATAAACACAAGTAACAAATAACTAAGAACTTCTTGATCCTCTATGGATCTTTATATTAACTAAAACTGAATTTTCCAATCGGTACATAACTCTTTCTAATGTGTTCCTTTTATAGACAAGGAACCCTAAACAATATCGCTAAACCGTTTTCCAAGAAACGTATAATCATAAAACTAAATAAGATATACACAATCACTTCCTAATAAAGCTCATGTATATCCACACTAAATAAACTAAACACGGAATAAACACTTCCGCAGAAACAAACTAACAACTATTATACATCAGCAGATTATGTCTTCAGCAGAATCCACTTCACTTCAGTAGAAACACTTCGGCATTAATATTAGCATAATCCGGACTTCACATAATTCCCAACAACATTGTCCCCAATGTTCCCCGAAAGTATCAAAGTTATGATAATAGAAGGTAAATAAAAACGAAAGGAACTAATACTCCCCTGATTAGCTCGGTAGGATCCATGTGTGAAGTAGTGGTTAAATCTTTCTTCAAGAAGAATGTTATGCGTGAAAAGCTCCTTCTAATCTTTTGTATCATCTTCTCGATAAATTAAACCTGCACACTTGAAGAAAACAAACGAAACCTTCGCTTAAAATCGGCGGTAACAATATATATACAAGACTCTACCAAAATAGGATATAATGCTTGTGGAATGGATGTTTACAGATTTTCTGGAAAATTAAGACCTGGAAAATTCCAAAAATTTATAAGTAGCACATAAACGAGAAAAAGTTATCACTTGTTTCTGCTCCTCCTGACGCCATCAGGTTGCGATCCTGACACCGTCAGGTTATCCTGACAGAAACTGGTCTGCGATTCTCTGGAAAAAATTCTGGAAAATTTATATCTTTAGAATCTGGAAAAAGTTATGCAAAAATATCCATTATGACTCGATACAAGTAATTGACTCGAACAAACACACATGTATATCTTTTAATTAATTGAAATTCTCATGTTTAAGTTTCTTTTGAAAACGTGTGTAATCCTCCCTATACTTATCCGTTATGTAAAGTACCTTTATATGTAATTAAGACGAGGTTAAAGACAAAATAAAGCATTTTTACAAATTTAAACATGAGAATAAACAATCAATAAAAATATACGACACAAACAGGCAAACAATTAAGTATGGGTTGCCTCCCAAGAAGCGCTTTTCTTTATTTATGAGTCTTGTAGGTAGACTCGAAGTCGTGCCCCTACGTAACTTCATTACCGTTACCTTCTTCCTCATGACGGTCTCCATTGGGGGGTTCCATGTTGTAGAAGTGCCCTATGATGCACTTTTCTAAGAGGTCATCTTCTTCCCAATCGGTTCTATACTACGGTCCTAGTTTCAAGCAATCCTTATAGAAACCTAGAATCTTGGCCATTACATAATCTACTCCCTTCTCCTTATCCTCCTCATTCCTATAATAGACCGATAGTTTAAGTTCCTTTTCATCATCGGAGAGTGATGAAAACTTCTCAATCTTAAACGACATTTGGTAAGCTACATCATCGGTCTCATATTTGAATCTCACTAATCCTAACGATGGATCATAAGTCATCCCGGTGTTTTCTATGAAAGGCTTTCCTAGAATAACGTGGGATAAGCTAGGATCTATGGTCGTACTAATATCATTTACCACTGTGAAATCCGTAGGAAACAAGTAACTACCTACATAGACGGGCAATCCCTTAACTCTACCAAGAAAATTGCAACTAACCCTAGGATTATTGAGATCTTGCCTAGTTAGGATAGGCTTCTTCATTACCCAATTATAGTAGGTGCTAGTCATGATATTTATTGGGGACTTGCGGTCAATGTATGCTTTTGCCACGAAAAGGTGTCCTATGCAACATGGTATGTTAAGGTTCCAAGGGTTCCCAAACTTGATCCTAGGGCTTCTCCTAACATACATGTGACGGAGGTCTCGTACTAAGTGTGGGTGGCGAGAGAATTCTTCTTCCGTAGGAAACTTATTGAAATATTCATTGCCTACTTCATCTACTTCCTCAGCTGTTTCATTCCTAGGAGTTTCACTATCCTCAAGCACCGTCTCATGGTTTGCTTCGTCATTTGTTCTATTAGGTTTCACTAAGGTGATGGTATTGACGAATTGAACATGCTTAGCTAACTTGCTTGGGTCCTTAATCTCCACACCGGGGGCTTCAGGAGTTGATATAGCATTAACCTTCCTATCACTATTGGTTATGGCTTTCAAAAGGTTATCTATCTTCCTATCCATATCGGCTTGTTGTTGGTTGAAATGGTCTGAGAGCTTAGCTATTTGAGCCTCTTGGGATGCGCCTAGGTGTTGCAACATCCCTTCTATGTTTTGTTGGGTAGGGCCATGAGATGGGGGCCATGAGAAATTATTAGATGTGAATTCTTTGGTTTGTCCCCAATAGAAGTCGGGTTTGCCCTTCCACGCTTTTCGTGCGTCATTGAAAGTCCTAGGTCCAGGTGTTGTAGGGAATCTTCCTCCCGTTTCATTGGTACGCGAGGATACGTAATCAACGAAAGCTTGTTCGGGGAATCTTGTGCAAGCATGAGCGTTATGAGGACCACTACATGGCTCACACGAGGAAGAAACTTTGTTCACTTGGCGTGAAGACTTAGGATTTTTGTAGGAGCTCATTAGGAATTTGACTTGATCTTCAAGCTCGAGCATCCTACGGTCGTAAGATTGTTAGTCAAGGGGAGGCAAGGAGATTGCCTTTATGGTTTTGGGCAACTCACGGGGGTCATTCCAACTTTCGTTGTCATAGAGAGCAAGGTCCTATATTATACCCCATGATTCTTCCGTGATGAGATCACTAAGTTTACCACCGGCCGCTTGGTCAATGGATCGCTTAGTAGGGAAGTTGACATGATCGTAGAAGAGTTGGACTTGAAGGCAAAGATCAATGCTGTGATGAGGGACTGAAGGATATTGGATTTCACAAACACTCTAAACCATGATCAAAGTAGGCGTATAAGTATGTTAGAGAGAGAAAGTTCTAGTGAGAGAAAGGAAGAGAGTTGAGAACTATAGTGAGAGAAAGAAAATATTAATATGAGCTCCAACTCTTTACCTTGGGAGGTAGAGAGTATTTATAGTCTTACATGAAACGCCACACAACGGGCTGTGGATCAGGCATACAGTGGGTAAAGACCCGTCCGTCCTCCACGGTGTTACTTAACTAAATACTACTTAACTTAAAATAACTACGACTACGAGCTTTCTAACGATTACATATACTTGAGGTGACCGACTCTTTAATACATGGAATTTCTAATTCCTAACAATCTCCCCCTAAGGGAGGTCGCCTCAAACATATACTAAAATTACATTGAATACAAACAGATATTTCATTAAAAATTGTTCTTGCATTCTTGATGTAGTACTTTGCTCCGAAGCTCGTAGTCATTGATTCCACACATTGCATGTTTGGTTAATCCAAGTGGAGGTCTTTTACTGATCCACGTGATAATAATTTCAAGCCAGCTTTTGAGATCATCAGCTAACAAAAATCTCTGAGACATCCATTTTGGTGTTGGTATTATGTGATGTTGTGACTTTCGGACCGACATGCTCACATTATGGATCATGATATCTTCTCATCAGAGTAACGGAAACTTTCGTTGATTCATGATATTGGCAGCAGCGTAGCAGAAGCATGGAGTGAAAATATCAGAGTCATTGATGCACTTATCATGATTTCTTTTGAGATGAATGTGTAGTGTGAGCATGCGGCTATGGATTGACCGCTTCATTCTGATCAGCTGCAAACATCGGGTGTACCTGCATAAAACAGTTAGCAATAAAGCGCACGAAAGTGTCTTTGATCAATTTCATTGAATTGAGGTACACGGCCCACGGTTCCCCGTTGATCAGTACAAGTACTGCCTGTGATCAGGTATAATTCCGAAGAATTTCCTTGACAGGGTTTCGCAGCTACTCTAGCTGTTCTCAAACCGGAACATCTCAAAGAAGACAACACGGAGTGAGTGAACCAGCGAAGTAGAAATTCACTGATTGATGAAAAGAGATTTGAAAGACAATCGTGTATTGCTCAATAGAAATTGTTTTTGCAATACAATGAAGGTTTTAATGAAAATCAATTATCAATCATAAAACACCTTTTGATTTGAAATATAGGAACACGGTCAATGTGCTAAAGAAAAGAGTTTTTAAGCACAATGACCGGTTTTTCAAAGGTATCCGTCAATCTATAACCTGAACCAGGATTGATTCAAAAGATTGAATCGCCCCATTGTTTCTGTTCAGTTGTCACATGGTTGATCTATTTGATAGATCTCACATGCCACCCACCAGGAGCTTGTTTGATGTTGGCTCCAGAAGGCTTTCCATCTTCATTGTGAGTATGTTTGCATATCACTCAGATGTTCTGGCAATACCACAAGGATAATGCGTAGGACTCAAGATAAAATCTCTCTTTCTACATTGTGTGAAAAAGAGAGTCTTCAATGAAAGTGTCCTAATGAGATTTATTGATGATCTCGTGGCTCTAGACTCAATATGTGCATATTTGGATCCTGTGCCGGAGACTAGGGAGAGGGTCTTCTTCTTCAATATCAACAATCTCTAAGAGAAAGTCGATAGATAATGTCGGTTCCCCGTGAGAATGAAACAAGTCCTTTTAAGAGGAACTTGAGTGGTTTGGAAAGTTGAAGTGCAGTGCGTCACTGGGTCCATGATTTCAATGTCCAAAACACGTCAAGTTTACTCACACAAGCTAGCCACTTGTGAATGACTAACCGTAAGAAACTTAAAACGGCTCAGACACTGATCAATAATAGATGAGAAGTTGTGTAGTATGTGGGTAACTCAAACGTGTTAGGTTTGAGCACCGAGATCGTTCCGAACGAGGGTTGAATGGAATTTCCAACTCACGTCTCGATTATCGGGATTTGAATAAGAGAAGGGGATAAAATGATGTTATCTAAACTACGGGACAAGGAAAGCATATAGGATCAAAATCTATGGGGAAAATCTAAGAATAAAGGCAAACTACTCAAATCTACACTAAAACGCAAATACGGAAATTAAACGAAACGCGAATAAAATGTAACAACGACTAATCTAACTCCTAAAAATAACCTAAAATTACTTTTACATTAAAAATGATATTAGAAAACTAATTATGAATTAAAACTATTTTTTTAGGAATTTTCTTGAATTAATTCTAATTAAAAACTAATTTTTAACTTTAAAAATAAAACTAATTATCTAAAAATTATGAAAAAGAAAGGGAAAAATATGGAATCACTTTTCAAAAATCTAAAATAACATAAAATACTTTTCAAAACTATTTTTTTATTTTTCAGATTAATTTTCTATTTTTTATGAATTTAAAACTATTTTAATCTAATTTAAATTGTGAAAAATACCAAATAAAAGGGGAAAAATAGGGAAAAATCTTTTTTATGCTTTTTATATTTATCTTAATCTATTAAAATTGAAAAATTAATTTTTGGAACTTTTTCTTAATTATTTGCAATAAAAGCTAATTAAAAGTGATTAAAAACTATTTTAAATTAAGAAAAATAGCAAACAGTGACCAAAATTAATGAAAAATTCTGGAAAATGCTAAAATGTTATTCTAAAGCTATGAAAAATATAAAAACATGGGCTTATGTGGATGAAATAAGAGCTGCTGTGTAAACTGCTTATTAATAAGCTATAGAAAATAAGCTAAAGAGTATATTAAGCTACCAAACCATAACTGAAGCTACTGTAGGCTGAGATAAGCTAATAGCAACTAATTAACACTACTCCTAACCTCTAATGATCAGTTTACCAATGATTTAAGCAAACTGCTACTTAAGCACAACAGTGAATAAGGCCCCTACTTTAAGCAGTTGCACCAGCTTACTTAATAAGCTAAAGAGCAAACCAAAAGTGTGGGTCTCAAGGTAACCTAGCAGAGATTATTTGACCAAAATTTCAGCTTATAAGGACTTAAGGTGAAGAAGCTATAGATCAAAACAAAAGGCTGTTGGGACATATGTGAACCTGATGCAGCAGCTTATTAAAGGCACTTGTAGGCTTAAACTAGCTTATGGGAATGAGCTTCTAAGGGAATCTAGAGGGTAAACATGTAAACCTTCTACTAAGTATCTAAATAAGCACAAATCACATAGAAACATCAAACAGATAAACAGAAGAACAGCTTTAAGAAAAGCTTATCTGGACTGAGGTACAGGACAGATAATGACAAGACCATCCACTTTGAAGCATATGCAGCCTATGAAGATGATTTTACTGATTTTTTTCCTTCTGGGAAAAGTGAAATGAGCAGTTGAAATTGTGATTTTTATTTTTTAAATTTTTTTATAACAAACTAACTTGACTTAAATTTCTTGAATAAATCTGAGAAAAACTGTTTTGAGGTTTTTTTTAACTGGTGCAAATATGAAAAGAGTAAAATGGTACAACTGTGTTAGATGCAAAACTTTTATGCAGAATTACTTTATAGCCTATATGAACTAAAATGTGCAAAAACTAACAACTAAATGCAACAAAATTAAGTTTATGCAATAACTTGACTAGAAAACAGTTTCATGAAGTAAAATTTAGAAAAATGATGCAATTGATGTAAAATTAAATAAAACTGATTAAAAACTCCTTAAAACTATCCCTACCAACAGATTAAAGCTATTTGAAAATCAAATTGAGACCTAAGTGAGCATTGACCTCACACAGTCAAGCTAAACCAAACACCCCTTAAAATGAACAAAATGCACTATAACTATGAAAACTTAGTAAAAACTGAATTTAATAGACCAAGAACAGATTATAAAGCACCATTAACAACTGAAAACTGAGATTAAGCTAAAATCCACTCTGACTTTTGATTTTGACTAAGTTTGACTTTTTGACTTTTATTGAAAAACTTAAAATTAAGGCAGCTTTTGGACAATAATGAACTCACAAAAGCTATTAGAAGCTTTTGTGAGTTTAACAAAACAGTAATGAAAGACTAAACACAACAATTAACAGTAAAACAAGTATTTAGTAAATTTAGACAATGTAAGTGAATTAAAACTGAAATTATATTTAATAAAACTGAAATTACAAAGTTAAAAATGAAATTACACTACATTCAGAAGTAAATGACAATGAAAACGAAATTGGTAACAGATTTCTAATACATGAAAACTGGACAAGGTGATCCGTCAAGATGAAGTGGGATTTATAGCCTGCTTGGAGGGCTTGGGATTCCATTCAGAAGGTTCTGGGACTCTTATCATGTCCATTGATTCCCCATCTTGTCACTCAAATAAATCACAACCCTTGGATCAAATTGGTGAGGTGTTTGCACCAATGAGAGAGCTCCTTTCATCCACTGTGGCAATCCCATGGTGTCATACCTCTGACACGTGTGTCAGAGGCCTTCTAGAAGGGTTCTTTAAGTGTGGGTAACTTTGGGAGGATCAGGGGTAAAGGGATGATGGAGGTAAAACAGTAAAAGCTGGGTTGGCTCTGGGTTTGGGCGGGTTGGAGTGGAAATGGATTGTTTATATTTGTTTGACTGTGGGTTGTGGGTTTTTGACCGGGTAAAATGGTATTCGGGTAAAATATAAGGTTGGTTTATTTTGAAACGGGTAGAGGAGTTTAGGATTAAAACCGGGTAAGTATATTGGGTAAGGTTTGGTTTGTTTATTTGGGCTTGGTAAGGGTTATTGGGTTTAGGATTTTGGTTTACTTGGACTTTGGTTTTAATTAGGATAAGTGAAGTATTTTAACAAATAAGGACCATCCATGTAATACTATGTAAAAACCAAGGACCAAAGGTGTAATTGTGAAATGGTAAAGGTGTAATGGGAAATTATAATAAATGGGATATAAAGGGTGTATTGTGTAAATTTTGGATTTGTGAGGGATGGAAATGGTAAATCATAGAAAGTTGAGGTGTTATTTGTCTAAAATGGTAAAGTGAAGGGTAAATTGTGAAAAACGCCCAAATCATGTCCCGAACTCCGTAATTTGATCTTTTGAGCATTCAAGTCCATGAAATAGCATCCTGGCATCGGCTTCGGCTCTCTTCTCTCTCTCGTGCTCGGTTTTATTCGGATTTGGCTTCTTTTTGTTTGTTTTTACATATCCGTACCTGCACAAGCATAAACTCAAGAAAACAGCAAATATTAGCAATAAACGGCTCTTTCTTGGTTATTTTGGGTCAGTTTTGATATAGAAAAGGTATGTGTTTTAGCACATACCAAAATACCCCAGACGAGACCATTGTCGTGTCCTCACGCAATGCAATCAACTCACGCTTCTAAAACCAAGGATTTCAATCTCTTTCTACTAAACCTATGAAGAAACTTAAATTGGTATGTCCAAACCGTCAAGTTATCTCACACAAGCTAGCCACTTGTGAATGACTAACCGTAAGAAACTTAAAACAGTTCAGACAAACCAATAATAAGAGAAGAAGTAGCAAAGATTCCTCAAAAGAGATTAAGAAACCCCTAATTCTAAAAACGCCCCGTTTACCTTTTAATTCATGTATAGATATTACGGTTAAGCACTTCCGATTATGAATGACGGTTTGTTGAACTTTCATGTCGATCAATAACTCCAACATTTTTCAAACGACACGTTAGGATCACGGACTAAGAAACACAACACAGCGTGAAGTGACCATACGGATAGAATACATCGTCCCTGATTTTTCACAAGTCCCCAAACTAAGCGTAAAACTGAAATCATTATTAAATATGACTCTAGATGCTAACACTACCCATGGAAGTTACTTGTGTAATTACCTTTTGTTCCCATTTTCCTATTTTCCTCTAGAATTTTTTATTTTTGCGAGAAATGAATTTCTTCAAATTCTCGTTTCGATAAGAATTATTCCGATAAAGATACAAAGCTAAGTCGATAACTAGTTATCCGCCTTCTCTCAAGAATCATTGTCGTAAAAATGAGGTCCACATCAAGGAATTTTTATTCACTTATATTTTTGACTTTTTTCATTTTCATACTTCAACATCATTTTTTTTTTTGAACTTATACTTTTTATTTATATGAGCTATGAACTACGGAGCTTCACGGGGTAATTCCAAGACTATAGGCTTCATGAAATGAGGGTCCCGGGTGGCTAGGCTAAGACCTCACTCAATCCCGGCTAAAGATCCAAGGGTCCGATCTCGACACCGCAGCTCACAACTTTACTTATTACGTTTTCACTTATCACTGATTACTCATTTATTTATTACGGATCCTTGATGTGTACCCAATTTTTAAAACAAAGATTCTTTTAAGAAGATAAAGAACTAACTATCGCCAAAAACTCGACATCTCTAATTATTTAGACAGATATGGGTGAAACAATTTTGTGGGAACAAAAAGCCATAAGTACCTTCGATGGGCTCTAAAGAGAACCAACTACTCCACGTTTAGCATCTAAACTCATAAGTAACTCTATCATTTCTCGATCTCTGCAAATTTAAAATCCCAAATAATGAGATCCGCAGATGCTTAGCCGATAATTTTTAGATTATCTATGGTTAAGGGAACAAGCTAGGGCTCAACACGCCCGGTCAAGTCAGAATTCTATTCCTACCCTCACCAGCGGAAAGTCAATCAAGGTGTCAAAACATATATTAACTTAGCAAATGCTTCGTCTAATGAAATAAAGTTATGCATATTTAAAGTCACTCAGGGAAACTTGCAAAATCTTGGCCTTGTGAGCTAGAATTTGCATTTTATAGCTTCTTATCTAAGAGACTAGCAAAACTTTTCAATCAAAAAGACTTAACAAAAGCTTACAAAAATTTTTAAATTTTTCTCATTTTTGCACAATTTTTCATTTTCTAAGGAAAAACGGAGTTACGAGAGTACACGACAAAAAACAAGCAAGTGCGGTCAAATCAAATCGAAGATTACCCTACCCCAGACTAGAACGAAACATTGTCCTCAATGTTTAAAGCAAGGGTATCACGAAAATCTAAAAGCCGTTTATTAAGTATGCTCAAAGATAAACGTTAGTCGATAAGATTAGGATATCGGATTTCCATCAGCATCGATCATGAAACTCGAGTGGAGAAAATACAAACTTCGAGCATGAGAGTCTTCATATCGGGAACATCCTAAACACAACATCACAAACAACCAAACACGAGAAATCGAAGAGGCAGACCCCTTCGCGTCACTTATTAGAAAATAGAAAGAAGATAGATGGATAAGCATGGGGTGCCTCCCACGAAGCGCTATTGTTTTTGATTACCGAGTCGCTAGCCTGACTCGTCCCCGAATTCATTTGTCCTTGGGAAAGAAAGTGGTAGAGATGCCAGGGTCAAAAACGGTGTCCTCATTCCTGAAGGAATGAGACTGGGTGGTGGGGAAGAAAATGTCGGGCATCAGTACATGAAAGAATGATCCATCATCCGGTGGTTTTGCGGGTGGACGAAAGGATGACGGATCACAATGAGAAAACTCCAAGAAAGATGGGAGCTCATGGTAAGGGGGTGAAAGTTTAACAATGAAGGTATCCAAGAGAGGATCCTTTTCTCTAACAACGTTTCTAACAAAGAACTCATCAATGCATATCCCGGGGTTGAAAATATTGTCTTCACATGTGGGCTCAACGGGATAAGTGAGGGTCGACTCAACAGAGGAAGGAGAATCATCATTAAGCAAGCTTTCAAGAAAAAGGACATCTTGATTAGAGTCGCACCCGTCACTCTCGATACCCGGTGGTATTGGATCATCAAGAAATAAATTGATTTCTTCCATATCAGAATCATAAAGCAGATTATCAAGATTATCGTCTTCAACCACTTTAATCAATTCATCAATCTCCATAATATCTTCAGTGTCAGATTCATCACTTTCTTCATCACATGACGGGAGAGAAAGGTCGGAACACAGAGATGGGACAAGTGGTGTGCTCTGAGAGCTAGCAATATCCACCACTTTCGTTGTGGTCTCTGAATCGGACTCAAAATCTTTGTCGAAAAGAGGATTAACTTCGCAAAAGGTGTAGTCATCACTGAACTTGAAAACTGGATTTGAGAAAATCCCGGAAGTAACCTCGGAAATGTCAATAGAATCACACAGAAGCGAATCACAATCACTGTCAGATATATCCTCGGACTCACTTGGGATTGGGTCAAGGCTCTCAACACAAGACGATTCCGTTTCTGGAATAGTGCTAAGAGGCTCGTCCCCCATTATGAGAGAGTCAACGGAATCAACAATAGTAGGAAGGATAGATGGGATGACAATAGATTGAGGAAGAAATGGAATAATACTTTCGTTCAAACATTTCATATTCTCCTCCGCTAACAATTCTTCCATACTTTTTCCTTCTGGGTTTTCATCTTTCTTATTGTCATATATAGCAAGTAAACTCCTAGCATTTTCCTCTGCTAACAATTCTTCCATGTTCTTTCCTTCTTGAACTTCCTCAATGGGAGTGGGTTCAGCCGACAAACTTTCATAATATTCTTTCATTTGGATGAAATCCTCATCATCATCGTCAATGTAAGTCTCGAGCCATCGGGCACGTCTTTCAAGTGCTTGCTCTTCAATTCGAATTTCTTCAAGACATTTTTCAATCTGAGCCACTCGTTCTTCTTCTTCGAGTAATTCCATCATAGATCTTTCGTTGCGAGACGCTCGATCTTCAGCAAGTAATTCACCATACGTTTTCTGATGAGGATCTTTTTCGATACCATGTTTATCCATAAATTCTTCGAGTATATTAATACATCTTTGGAAACTATCTTGAGGAATTTGCGGATGTTGTGATTGAATCTCTTGGTATTGTGGAGGTGAGTCATAAGGAACTTGCTCGTAAACAAGCGGGTTCTGCATTTGACAATCGGAATTAAAGTGTGGACCTCCACAATACTCACAACAATAAGATTGTTGTGACGGGTTTGGTGAAGTATATGGATAAGGTTCATAACCAAAGGTTGTATTGTTATATTGGGCTTGACAATGAAAACCTTGGTGAGGACCTCCACAGTACTCACAAGAGTATGACTCCGTCTCATGGTATGGGGATTGGTTAAGGAAATCGGTCGTATCATTGTAGGGATGTTGGTCGTAGACAAACTCGTTTCCCGTATTCACAATGCTACAACCGGGACAATTCCCACCATTTTGAGGTCCCCCACACCATTGACAACCATAATGGTAAGACGAAGACATCGCGAAGAATTATACGAATAAGAGGGTAAAGAGATAAAGAATTGACGGTTCAGAGGGTAAAGAAGAATATTTTTGGTTTTTTAAAACTAATTTTGAAACGGAAAATCTTTTTGGGTTTTTATATTTAAGAAAACACAATCTTTTTGTAACCGTCACGTCAACCGGTGCTCGGTAGCTCTCAAAAGTATGCGCAGCGGAGCGGGAACGAAGAGTGGATCGTTCTTCAGTCTGCAATTTAATGTCAAGACTTTCCTTATACCCCGTGTATAGGTTGTACCTTCAAGGTGAGCCGACGTAACAATTGACGTTTCAGTTTCTTTTGTTGGTTTTTTTTAATTTTTATGGTTTTGTAAACACTCTAGGAAGAATGTTTTGGTGTTTTTAGATTTTTTTTGGGTTTTTCAAAAACATATATATACAAAAACGACGGGAACTTCACTCGGAGAAGGATCTTCAAATGCACGCGACTCGAGACGGAATACGAAAACTCGCTACAAGCCCTCCCCGGCAACGGCGCCAAAAATTGATTTCAATGTCCAAAACACGTCAAGTTTACTCACACAAGCTAGCCACTTGTGAATGACTAATCGTAAGAAACTTAAAACGGCTCAGACACTGATCAATAATAGATGAGAAGTTGTGTAGTATGTGGGTAACTCAAACGTGTTAGGTTTGAGCACCGAGATCGTTCCGAAAGAGGGTTGAATGGAATTTCCAACTCACGTCTCGATTATCGGGATTTGAATAAGAGAAGGGGATAAAATGATGTTATCTAAACTACGGGACAAGGAAAGCATATAGGATCAAAATCTATGGGGAAAATCTAAGAATAAAGGCAAACTACTCAAATCTACACTAAAACGCAAATACGGAAATTAAACGAAACGCGAATAAAATGCAACAACGACTAATCTAACTCCTAAAAATAACCTAAAATTACTTTTACTCTAAAAATGATATTATAAAACTAATTATGAATTAAAACTATTTTTTTAGGAATTTTCTTGAATTAATTCTAATTAAAAACTAATTTTTAACTTTAAAAATAAAACTAATTATCTAAAAATTATGAAAAAGAAAGGGAAAAATGTGGAATCACTTTTCAAAAATCTAAAATAACATAAAAGACTTTTCAAAACTATTTTTTTATTTTTCAGATTAATTTTCTATTTTTTATGAATTTAAAACTATTTTAATCTAATTTAAATTGTGAAAAATACCAAATAAAAGGGGAAAAATAGGGAAAAATCTTTTTTATGCTTTTTATATTTATCTTAATCTATTAAAATTGAAAAATTAATTTTTGGAACTTTTTCTTAATTATTTGCAATAAAAGCTAATTAAAAGTGATTAAAAACTATTTTAAATTAAGAAAAATAGCAAACAGTGACCAAAATTAATGAAAAATTCTGGAAAATGCTAAAATGTTATTCTAAAGCTATGAAAAATATAAAAACATGGGCTTATGTGGATGAAATAAGAGCTGCTGTGTAAACTGCTTATTAATAAGCTATAGAAAATAAGCTAAAGAGTATATTAAGCTACCAAACCATAACTGAAGCTACTGTAGGCTGAGATAAGCTAATAGCAACTAATTAACACTACTCCTAACCTCTAATGATCAGTTTACCAATGATTTAAGCAAACTGCTACTTAAGCACAACAGTGAATAAGGCCCCTACTTTAAGCAGTTGCACCAGCTTACTTAATAAGCTAAAGAGCAAACCAAAAGTGTGGGTCTCAAGGTAACCTAGCAGAGATTATTTGACCAAAATTTCAGCTTATAAGGACTTAAGGTGAAGAAGCTATAGATCAAAACAAAAGGCTGTTGGGACATATGTGAACCTGATGCAGCAGCTTATTAAAGGCACTTGTAGGCTTAAACTAGCTTATGGGAATGAGCTTCTAAGGGAATCTAGAGGGTAAACATGTAAACCTTCTACTAAGTATCTAAATAAGCACAAATCACATAGAAACATCAAACAGATAAATAGAAGAACAGCTTTAAGAAAAGCTTATCTGGACTGAGGTACAGGACAGATAATGACAAGACCATCCACTTTGAAGCATATGCAGCCTATGAAGATGATTTTACTGATTTTTTTCCTTCTGGGAAAAGTGAAATGAGCAGTTGAAATTGTGATTTTTATTTTTTAAATTTTTTTATAACAAACTAACTTGACTTAAATTTCTTGAATAAATCTGAGAAAAACTGTTTTGAGGTTTTTTTTAACTAGTGCAAATATGAAAAGAGTAAAATGGTACAACTGTGTTAGATGCAAAACTTGTTATGCAGAATTACTTTATAGCCTATATGAACTAAAATGTGCAAAAACTAACAACTAAATGCAACAAAATTAAGTTTATGCAATAACTTGACTAGAAAACAGTTTCATGAAGTAAAATTTAGAAAAATGATGCAATTGATGTAAAATTAAATAAAACTGATTAAAAACTCCTTAAAACTATCCCTACCAACAGATTAAAGCTATTTGAAAATCAAATTGAGACCTAAGTGAGCATTGACCTCACACAGTCAAGCTAAACCAAACACCCCTTAAAATGAACAAAATGCACTATAACTATGAAAACTTAGTAAAAACTGAATTTAATAGACCAAGAACAGATTATAAAGCACCATTAACAACTGAAAACTGAGATTAAGCTAAAATCCACTCTGACTTTTGATTTTGACTAAGTTTGACTTTTTGACTTTTATTGAAAAACTTAAAATTAAGGCAGCTTTTGGACAATAATGAACTCACAAAAGCTATTAGAAGCTTTTGTGAGTTTAACAAAACAGTAATGAAAGACTAAACACAACAATTAACAGTAAAACAAGTATTTAGTAAATTTAGACAATGTAAGTGAATTAAAACTGAAATTATATTTAATAAAACTGAAATTACAAAGTTAAAAATGAAATTACACTACATTCAGAAGTAAATGACAATGAAAACGAAATTGGTAACAGATTTCTAATACATGAAAACTGGACAAGGTGATCCGTCAAGATGAAGTGGGATTTATAGCCTGCTTGGAGGGCTTGGGATTCCATTCAGAAGGTTCTGGGACTCTTATCATGTCCATTGATTCCCCATCTTGTCACTCAAATAAATCACAACCCTTGGATCAAATTGGTGAGGTGTTTGCACCAATGAGAGAGCTCCTTTCATCCACTGTGGCAATCCCATGGTGTCATACCTCTGACACGTGTGTCAGAGGCCTTCTAGAAGGGTTCTTTAAGTGTGGGTAACTTTGGGAGGATCAGGGGTAAAGGGATGATGGAGGTAAAACAGTAAAAGCTGGGTTGGCTCTGGGTTTGGGCGGGTTGGAGTGGAAATGGATTGTTTATATTTGTTTGACTGTGGGTTGTGGGTTTTTGACCGGGTAAAATGGTATTCGGGTAAAATATAAGGTTGGTTTATTTTGAAACGGGTAGAGGAGTTTAGGATTAAAACCGGGTAAGTATATTGGGTAAGGTTTGGTTTGTTTATTTGGGCTTGGTAAGGGTTATTGGGTTTAGGATTTTGGTTTACTTGGACTTTGGTTTTAATTAGGATAAGTGAAGTATTTTAACAAATAAGGACCATCCATGTAATACTATGTAAAAACCAAGGACCAAAGGTGTAATTGTGAAATGGTAAAGGTGTAATGGGAAATTATAATAAATGGGATATAAAGGGTGTATTGTGTAAATTTTGGATTTGTGAGGGATGGAAATGGTAAATCATAGAAAGTTGAGGTGTTATTTGTCTAAAATGGTAAAGTGAAGGGTAAATTGTGAAAAACGCCCAAATCATGTCCCGAACTCCGTAATTTGATCTTTTGAGCATTCAAGTCCATGAAATAGCATCCCGGCATCGGCTTCGGCTCTCTTCTCTCTCTCGTGCTCGGTTTTATTCGGATTTGGCTTCTTTTTGTTTGTTTTTACATATCCGTACCTGCACAAGCATAAACTCAAGAAAACAACAAATATTAGCAATAAACGGCTCTTTCTTGGTTATTTTGGGTCAGTTTTGATATAGAAAAGGTATGTGTTTTAGCACATACCAGTCCATGACATCTTGTCTTCAATACCGATGTTACCATCAGTAGCATATGAATTGAACCCAGTTTCTGCCCTAAAGTTGAATATATGGAGGGCTATTTGTTTTCACCCTTTTCTCATTCAATTCTTTTTAATTCTTCAACCCCTTCAGTGCTTACCGAGACTTCATAGCTAGAACTTTGTTGGGTTTGTTCCAGTACTAGCTCGATCTCAGTCCGCATTCTTCCCATTTCTCATTTTTCTCCTTTTATCATCATACCTAAGAACTCTACACTAACTAGTGGATAGTCCCTGGGTAGATCACTCCGGTTCTGGCGGATCATGGGAACACATACCTAACCTTATCATCCTTATATCACCGTACATAACGTAAAGTAGGCCGGTCTATTTGGTATTGTTCATCTGCCATTTGGAACCAATTGAAAACCATTTGAAAAATCAATCCAGATACTGGTGATATATTATCAAAACATTTTGTACCTGTATTGTTTTTGATATTTTTAGAACAAGTGCTTCCCCTCAACATGTGCATCAAATGTTTGAAATCGTTTTGCACACGGAGGCAAGAGGAAGTATTAACTTCTTTGATTACCATTTTCTAAAAGATATCAACATCACTTCCCTAATCGAATCCAGTAGATAAAGCATTTTGGGGAAGGATGAGGTTTTCATGATTTTGCTCCCCCTCAATATGTGCTTCTAGGTTTGAAAAGAGTTTTGCACATACTAGAGGGAACCTGCACATTGAGATAAGTGATCACGTTTCAAATCATGGGTTTAAGATAGATGCTCCCCCTCAACATGTGCATGGAAAATTTGAAATCGTTTGTCACATGTGTGAAGGAGAGCTTGTACATCCTTATAAAACCATTTACCGAATTATCAGTTTAATTCCAATTTAAATCACACATTCTCCCCCGATCACAATTATCAAATCATTTGAGATTTGTGATCTCTTATAGATTTAAATTTATTTTGAGAGCATTATGGGAAATTGTGTCTTGATTATGAAAGCGTTTTAACTGATAAGGATCGGATTTTAAAACTTTAAACTCCATTGATAAAACATGCATGTATATCTTTTGAAAACAATTTAATGCCAAATAACTTTTTAATTTAATTGAAATCATTCTCCCCCTCAATCAATGACATAGGTTGTTGATTGAGAGATTGATATTTTGACAAGTAAGTCCAGATGATTATCAAAAATAGAGTCTGAGTTATTTTTCAAAGCAATTAGTTTCCAGCAGATAAATGTTTATAGAATCAGAGCATGGAATTTTGAAAAATATGATAAAGAATGACTCTGTTCTTTCTTTAAAAAGCGGGTTACTGCCTGAAATGACAATAAACCATTGTTTCTCTTTCTCCCAAAAATAATTTTTTGAAAATTATTTTTTATTTTTTTTTTTTATTTTTTTTATTTTTTTTTTAAGAATTCGAACAACATCTAAAGTCCCGTGTCATTATTTGAATGACAGCACAAAGACCGTAGATATTGACGAACCGAGAAAAAGCATAACAAATTGACAATATTATTTTAGGATTTTTTTTTTCGAATTTTTCAGATTTTTATGGATTTTACAGGTTTTATAATTTTGTATTTTGTTTTTCGAATAGATATATACAAGAGATAGATGAATATAGACCTTTACTCCTCGTCTTCCTCCTGAAGACGTTTGAGTGTTTCTGGTTGAAGACTTTTCAAGCCAAGACGTGGAAGAATAAACTCAAAACGTTCTCTTGGAAGTGCTTTGGTGAAGATGTCTGCTAACTGATATTCAGACCTCACAAAATAGAGTTCCACCACACCTTTTTCCACTTGTTCCCTGATGAAGTGATGTCGAATGTCGATATGCTTTGCTCTTGAGTGTTGAACGTTGTTGCATGAGAGAGCAATAGCACTTTTATTGTCACAGTACAGAGGGATTTTGTTGAATTCAAAGCCATAGTCAGATAATTGAGATCTCATCCATAAGATTTGAGCACAACAAGATGACATGGCTATGTATTCAACCTATATAGAGGAAATAGAAGTACTCATTTGCTTCTTTGAAAACCAGCTCACAAGCTTATCACCCAAAAATTGAGCACTTCCAGACGTACTTCGACGAGTATCTTGACACCCTGCATGATCTGCATCTGCATATGCTGTTAGTGACATACCGATGTCTTTCGGGTACCAAAGTCCCATATTGATGGTTCTTTGGAGATACCGAAAGACCCGTTTAACTGCTTCAAGGTGCCTTTTAATAGGCTTAGCCTGGTATCTAGCACACATACAAACAATAAACAAGATGTATGGTCTACTAGCAGTGAGGTACATCAGGGATCCGATCATACTACGATATTTTGTTTGGTCTACCATGATCCCTGAGTGGTCCTCATCCAGCTTGGTTCGTTCAATCATGGGAGTGTCAACAGGGTCACTAGAATCAAATCCAAATTTCTTTAAAATCTCATTTGCATATTTAGATTGATTTATGAAAATGCCTCCGGGACTTTGTGAAATTTGTAATCCCAAGAAAAATGACATTTGTCCCATCATTGACATTTGAAATTTTGAACCCATTTCATTAGAAAAACGATCACATTCCATTGGGTCGGTCGAGGCAAAAATAATATCATCAACATAAATTTGAACGTGAATTAAGTGTTTGCCTGACTTTCTGGTGAACAAAGTAGGATCAACTGCTCCTTTGCTGAATCCAGTAGATAGAAGAAACTTTGACAGCGTATCATACCATGCTCTAGGAGCTTGCTTCAAACCATATAGGGCCTTTTTCAAGCGATAAACATGAGTAGGATGCTCTGAATTCACAAAACCCTCTGGCTGGCTGACGTAAACCACTTCTTTCAGATCTCCATTAAGAAATGCGGTTTTCACGTCCATCTGATAAACAACCATATTCTTGCTAGCAGCATTAGCCAAGAAGATTCTGATCGCCTCGATACGAGCAACTGGAGCAAAAGATTCCTCAAAGTCTATACCTTCTTCTTGACGATAACCTTTAGCTACTAACCTAGCCTTATTTTTCAAAACATCACCATGCTCATCACGCTTTACTTTGAAGATCCACTTAAGAGCAATGATCATAGCACAATCTGGAGCTGGTACTAATTCCCATACATCTAATCGATCAAACTCATGAATTTCATCTTGCATGGCATTGAACCAGCTGTCTTCATTCATAGCAGTTTTAACATCTTTAGGTTCGATCTTTGAGAGTACAGAGTTAAAGAAGCACCATAAGGCATCAGTAGCAAGCTGTTTACGAGTGGATACCGGACGAGAAGGATTTCCAATGATGTTGTCTAATGGATGATCGTGAGTCCATTTTTTGAGGTGTTCATGTGGTAGTTGTTGAGGGACTAAAGTAGCAGAGTCGATGTCTCCTGAAGAAGATGGTTCTGATGAAGATTCAGGAGCAAATATGTTTTCAAATGGAGCATCTTCAGCAGTAGCAAAGGGATTAACTTCATCATTGATGCCAGAAACATTTCCATGATGTACATTTGAAGAATGATGATTTGTTGATGAGACTGAAGGATCAGCAGCAGGCGCTTCTTGACTTAAAGATATTGAGACTGAGGGATTGACTTCATTTACAGGAATATGAGCAGCCTCTGTTGTAGGAATCGACACCTCATTAGTAATTGGATCATAAAGTTCATCAAACATAGGATCAAACAATTTCTTTAAATCATCTTCAGATGGATGTACATATGGAGTTTCTTGAGAAGAGTTTGGAACAAGGGATGAACCAATGGGACTGTTTTGAAGTGAGGGTCCTGAACTGGATTGTCCAGGAGCCATTTGACCGGTCAGCTCATCAAACGTAACGTGAATTGTTTCCATGATATTTCGGGTTCTTTTGTTGTAGATTCGGTATCCCTTTTTGTTTGGTGAATACCCTACAAAAACTCCAATGTCTGCTTTAGCTCTAAGTTTGCCTAAGTCTTGACCCTCATTAGTTGGATAACACAATGCACCAAACACACGAAGGAAAGAGAGATTAGGTTTTCTGTTGTGGACAAGTTCGTATGGAGTTTTTCCATATGAATAGTGTGAATCAGGGAACGATTTTGTGTGTAGCATGCAGTGGCAATAGCTTCAGCCCAGAGAAACATTGGAACCTTTGAGTAAATCAGCATTGTTCTAGCGGCTTCTACAAGAGTTCAATTTCGTCTTTCAACTACACCGTTCTGTTGAGGAGTTCGTGGAACACTTCTTTGATGGCTGATTCCAATGCTTTCATAAAATTCACTAAGTTGTTTGTTAACAAACTCAGTTCCATTGTCTGTTCGGATAATTCTGACGGTTTTGTTAAGTCGAACCTGCAGCTGTTTGATGAGTTTGATGACGATATCAGGAGTTTCATCCTTTGTCCTTAAGAACTTGACCCAGGTGAATCTAGAGTAATCATCAACCACAACTAACACATATTTCTTCCCAAAGATATTCTGCACTCTCATTGGTCCACATAAATCCATATGAATTGTATGAAGAACTTCTGTGACAGAGTTAGTAGGTTTGGGTTTATGGGCATACTTCTTGCTTTTTCCCAATTGACATGCTGAGCAAAGATGATCCTTTTCGTACTTGAGTCTAGGTAAACCTACAACTAAGTCCTTTCTGGTGAGATCATTGATGGTGCCGAAGTTCAAGTGATTGAGACGACGATGCCATAACCATGACTTTGTTTTAGAAGCCTTTGACAGCAAGCAAATTGGAGAAGACTTCATCATATCTTCGATAAAGATGGTGTATAGATTTGAACCACGTGAACCTCTTAAAAGTTCCTTACCATCAAGTTCTCTAACGAAGTAGGTATGTTTTCTAAAGGCTACTTCTAGATCAGAATCGCAGAATTGACCAACAGAGAACAAGTTATGACCAAGACCTTCTACATAGTAAACCCTGGAGATAACACTTTTGCCAACAACATAATCTCCATAACCCATGATTGCACCGAAATGATCATTCCCGAATCTAACTATCCCGATGAATTTGCTCACAAAGTTCATGAGCCGCGACGGGTCGCCAGTCATATGCTTGGAACAGCTGGAGTCCAGGTACCACAGAACGATTTGAACGATCTGCAGTTAAACACAGACAAAAATGAATAACTGGATAATTAGGATCCCCATGCAAGAATGGGTTCCATTTGGTTAGTAACAATGGTTGGAATACCCACATCAGAAATAGAAGCATTCATATCAGAAATTAAGGCAATGGAATCATTATGAATAGATGTAGTACTAGTGTCTGTATTAGCCCTATTCAAAGTGTGCTCACTTCTTAAGGGAATAGTTCTACCAGTAGGCATCCATTTTCTAGTGGGCATTGTCTGATTAGTCTTATGACCAATAGGTATCCAATGATAGCCTATCTTACTAAATGTTCTTCCTGTGGGTTTCCACTGTTTTCTAACTTTCTTTCGTTTTTGCCTTTTAGCCTTCTTAGCATGATTTTTAGCATTAACAATATTAACTGGACAATTAACATCATTAGGCAAAACACTAACACCACATTCATGATTAGAAACAGAATTCAAGCAGACATCAATACAAGGTTTGCAAATAGTATCAGAATTCAAATTAATTACAGTACGCCTATGGCTAATACTAGAATCAACACAATTCGTTTTATTCGGCTCAAACTTAAAGTTCCTAGGTACATCTTCTACTTTCTTCCAATGCACATTCTTAGCTTGCGAGGTCGTGTCCTTCCTTGTATTGTCTTGAGACTTTGACCTGCTTGCTTTAATGTCACTGATTACTCATGTAGAGGGAATGGGAACATTAGTTGGTTTGGCTACTATTTGCTTCACCTGTTTAGATGTGCTGGGATCTGAGCTACATGCAGGCACACTAAGATTAACTTTTTTAACACTTGAATAGCTGGGTATTGAACACCTAGAGGGCACACTCGAGTTCACATTCTTAGCACTAACAGATTTGAAATCTGAACTACTTGAAGGCACATTAGGGTTCATATTCATAACATTTGGCATTGAATGACTTGCATGCTTGGCACTAGGCATAGAACACGGTATCAAGGGATTGATTTGCTCACCTAAGGTTTTAGGGCATATTGTAATTAGGCATTCTAGAAGTTCTTGAGATCGTTTGGCATATAAGCATGCATGGCCAATTGCATTATCATCTGGTTTCTCTAACTTATCCTCTTCTACAATCTCACGGAGACATTCTAAGCTGTCCTTAAGGTATGAGAAATATGTTTGAATAGCAAGTTTGTTATTCCTAAGATGAGGAGGAACATATTTCACAGACAAAGCATATTTATTACATACATGTACCTTTGATACACCATTCTCCCCATTGGTCATTGGCATCTTCCCTTTTACCTGACTCTTTAGATTCTCAATTTCTTTTTTTAACAAGGCTACCGTTTCGTTATTTTTGTTACGAGTGACCTTTATAGATTCAAATAATTCATTGAAATGACGTTTAACCTTTTCATTTTCTTTAAGAAAAACCTCATTTTCCTTTTGTAAAGCATTTACTAAGTTTTGAAGATGAAAGTTTTGAGAATTCTGAGAATCTAAAGGAGGAGGCATTTGGGGACCAGTCACATTGTTCGTTTGACCCTTTAATTGAGAGATTTGGGCTTTCAACTTTCTGATCGTGTTGCAATGAGCTTGAATCTGTTCATCACGTTTGTTAATTTGAAAAACTGCATCAAACTCTGAAGCATCTGAGGATGTCTTGATATTTGAAGTTTTGACATTTTCTTTAAGATGTTGATATTTTAGTTGTAAATTAAAATGCTCAACTTCTAGTTTAGAAAAATGTTTAACCAAATTGTCGTGATCATCCAGTTCAATTTTCTCATTTAGTTCAGAATTAGTTTTTTCAAGCTCAATGACACGATCATGGGAGACTTTCAACGCAACAGACAGTTCATGGAATCGAGAAGCAGTAATAGAACAGTTAGTAGCAGTGTAGAACACATCTTGAGCAATACATTCAGAAATCAGGTTCTCATTTAGTGTATGCAAGTTCTTCCTCTCGATCTTATTATATTTTAGTGCTCGCTCATAGTCACTAACCTCAACTATCATTGCATCAAATTCCTTTTCCATTCCATTAATATCAGTATCTATCCCCTTTTTAAGACTCTCAAAGTGATATTTTAGAAGTTTAAAAAAGGCATGACCTCAGTTAAATAACATTCTTTCGTTTGCTCAAAACCCCTTTCTCCTTCAGTTATACCAGTGGGTGTGATCCTTTTCTTGCAAGTTTTCTCAAAATCAACAAATAGTCTAAATATAACATACTGGCTAATTAAGGTCTTGCTTTTAGTGGCAATTGTTCTAGGAACAAGATGCATTGGTGTATTAGGAGGATACACAGTCGCTCTAGGCATTTTCCAAAGGGGAGGGTTTGTTACAACAATATTTTCAGCTTTCTGCTTATCTAAATCCATTTTCCAGAAAACTTGTTCGGGAGTCAACAATGTCTGAGGCTTAAACATGTTCAAGGAAATCCAGTTTTCCTTCTTGTAATCATGGGGTGTGATCTTTATTTTCTTCTCTTTACATTTAGGATCATCTAATTTCTTGTTCATCTTTTCCCTAGTGACTTCATCTGATTTCTTATCTTCCTCAGTGCACTCAACGCAACTAGGTTTCTGTCTAGGTTTAAGGATTTCATTGCCATCATAAAGAACCTTATGAGCATTTCTAGCCCTTTTAATGACCTCTGGATTTGGTTCCTCAACAAGGGGAATGCTATGCTTATCGCTTAAGACTCTATGCTTAGTGATCATGTGAGCAGTCTGAATGGTGTTCCCTTGTATGTACAACTTGTTTTCAAGTTTGTTTTTGAAAGTTTTCAGATTAGAAAAATCTTTCAAGAGTTTTGATTCCTTTGCATTAAATTCTTTCTTAAGCATTTTCACATTTTCTTGAAGTTCTTGTTTTTGCTTAGCAGTTTTAGAAAGCTTTTCTTGCAAGGAATTTAACTCTTGTTTTAATACTTCTTCTCGAAAATTACTTTTTCTAATGATTGTACGCACTTGGTCATCCATTTCCTGCTCATGAGTGGTCAACTCAAATTTTGCACGTTGTTCATAAATAGCAACACGTTCTTTATAGGCATTTAGTTCAGAAATTACAGAATCATCAGGAGCACATGCAGTGATTTCATCAAAAACATAGTCATTGTTGACTGCAGAAGATGCATCACTTGGTTCAATTTCACTTTCACTTTGTTTCACATATTGATCATATTGGACAACATTGATATTACCCATATTTTCAATATTTGATTCAATAGTTTCAGATGATTGTACTTTGTCATGCATCTTTTGCACATCAGCATCATCGTATAGTTTTAATACCTCTGAGATGAGTTTGTCATTGGATGGGCCAGCTTGTGGTGAAGAAGAGACCTTGGGAGAAACCATTGGAGTAATGCTAGCCATAAAAATTGTGTGTGCAGTAGGTCCATCATCCACATCAGAGTCGTATGCATCACAATCAGGGACTTGAAAGGCATTCTGATGATTATGACCTATTTCCTGAATTGGCTGCTCATCCACATCAGCATCATAGGTCTTGGCATTGCCCTCAGCAAGAAACAACAACTCCTCTTCATCCAAAGCAGCACCATTATCCTGAGCTTGTACAAGCAGCATCTTATCTCTGAAGTAATCAGCATTCTGTGGACGTTTTGGAGATGTGCAGTTCCTTGCAATGTGTCCCTCACCACCACAGTTGTAGCATTTGATCGGCTTAGCTTGACCTTGATTTCCATTCCTTCCTCGATTCTGATTACCAACATAACCTCTACCAGCTCCACCTCTTCCCTGATCATACTGTCTTTCCTGAACAGGTTGCACCACTATCCTCCCATCTCCAACAGTAGCTTGATTGTGTAGGTTAGATGCTGTTCTGAGGTTGTTGTTGGTTTGTGGGAGAGAATTTATGTTTTGACTAATCAGAAGAGCTAGTTGATTAATGATGTTTCCCACGTGTGCATCAACATCAGCTTGTTTGAACATAGGATCAGGAATGAGTTTGTGATTACCATTACCCATGGGTATGACTTGTGAGGCTTTGGTTGTGATTCCGATGTTTGAGTAGAAGGCGGTTGAGTCATTAGAAGAGCTTGTCTCTCCCTGGTTGGTTTTGAACTGATTAAGAATCCTTTTTTCAAACATAGCATGTCTCTCATTCTGAAGGAGGAAGGCATAGAGTTGCTCATAGTTTGTATTCTTCAGTCCTTTAGTGAGCTTCACAGAAGTGACAAACTTGTGCCATTCGGGATCATGTTGTTCACAAATTTAGATTTCAGCTGAATGTTAGGCATAGTCATTTTGATGTTCCTCATATCATTAACAAGCTTGTGGAATCTCACATAGTACTCATAAACACTCTCATCCGGTTTCATCTTGAAGTGTTCAAATTCATCATAGAGTTGTGATTCTCTGTCTTCCATGGTTAATTCAGAACCTGAGAGAAGCATCTTGACATTATCCCATACTGCTTTTGCTTCGGTGTTGTGATTGATCAGCTTGTAGATATCTTTTGGAAGACCTTGAAGTACGATGTTAGAAGCCCTGATATCAGCATCGAATCTCTTTTTCTCCTTATCATCGAGCTCATCATATGTCTTTGGTCTGTCAATTCCATAGATCATTGTTCCATCTTCAGCTGTATCAATTAAGTCTCTAGTTGTCTCAACCCGATATGGTCCTTCATCAATGGATTTGAGAATGTTGACTCCATTTTCTTTTCCAAGACAGTACAATCTGATTCGTTGAGCCCAAGAGTCGTAGTCAGTTCTGTCAAGCATGGGTGGACGAGTATCTGAACCAGCTGCTTGAACATCCTCAGCAACAGTGGAGATGATAGTAGGAACGTTTGTAGATATGTTTCAAGCTCTACGGGATTTTACTATTCTTTGATTAAACCGGGAAATTGATTCTTTCACGGGATTTTACTAAACCAAAAGAACAACCGTAAGAATGTATCACCAAGAAGTAACAAGCCTAAATGAATAAGTACCTAACCACACAACTCGCTTAATTAACAACTCGCTTAAGTAATCAACTCGCTTAATAGCCAAGTCGCATCAGCATCAACTCGCAACACAGTCAACTCGCTTAATGAATCAAGTCGCTAAATAGCCAACTCGCTTTAGTATCAACTCGCAACACAATCAACTCGCTTGAACACTAAGTCGCTTAAAGAAACTTGCTAGCGTTACAACTCGCTAAATAGCTAAGTCGCTTTAGATCTCAAGTCGCTTAAAGAAACAACTCGCTTAGAACCCAAGTCGCATAAATATCAACTCGCTAAACAGCTAAGTCGCATGTACCAACTCGCATCAAATAACAAAGCAACTCGCTTTGAAGAAACACAAGTCTGAGACTCAACTCGCTTAGTACTTTTTTTCACAAATAACCACTTTATCAATCCAAAACAACCAAACCACAATGATTTAAGCCTTCCAATTCAAAACATAACCACATATGATGATGCTAAACACAAAAGTACAAGCAAAATTCAAACTTTACCACAAGAATTTGTCCAAATGAATCAAACTCTCCTAAACCCTTAATACACCAAAAACCTTATGAAATCCACCAAAACAAAGAGCATGAAAGATGAGTGATCAAACCATGGCTCTTGATACCAATTGAAGGATATTGGATTTCACAAACACTCTAAACCATGATCAAAGTAGGCGTATAAGTATGTTAGAGAGAGAAAGTTCTAGTGAGAGAAAGGAAGAGAGTTGGGAACTATAGTGAGAGAAAGAAAATATTATTATGAGCTCCAACTCTCTACCTTGGGAGGTAGAGAGTATTTATAGTCTTACATAAAACGCCACACAACGGGCTGTGGATCAGGCATACAGTGGGTAAAGACCCGTCCGTCCTCCACGGTGTTACTTAACTAAATACTACTTAACTTAAATAACTACAACTACGAGCTTTCTAACGATTACATATACTTGAGGTGACCGACTCTTTAATACCTGGAATTTCTAATTCCTAACAGGGACTCTATGGAGTAAGTCCTTGAATCGAGTCCATGCTTCGTAGAGAGATTCACCTTGATGTTGTTGGAACATCAAGATTTCATTCCTAAGCTTAGTGGTTCTCCCCGGTGGGAAAAATTGGGCAAGGAAACGAGAGGTGAGATCATCCCAACTTGAGATGGAGCCGGCGTGAAGTCACTCAAGCCAATTACTAGCTTGGTCCCGTAGAGAGAATTGGAAGAGATGCAAGCGCGTGGTCTCTCGAGTAGTAGCATCGAGGTCGATGGAATCGACAATTTTAAGGAAATCCTTAAGATGATGATTAGGATCTTCGAAACGAAGTCCATGGAATGCACATCCATTTTGCAACAACCGGATGGTGTCGAATCAAAGGGCCGTAGTTTGGGCTTGGTCAGGAAGCTCAATCGTGTTTCTATAACCTAGGTGGCTTGGTCTCGAGTATTCACCAAGAGTACGGGCTCATGGCGGGTCATTTGGTGGTAGGTTAATGAATGGTGGTGGGTTATCACCTTCCATGATGAAAAGTGATGGGATTTACGAACAAAGGTCACGAAGAAAGGGGATAGACTATGAGGAAGCTAAAAATTAGAAAAAAAAAACTTACTTGATAGGAATAAAGCAAGGGAACCTAAACGAGGTGAACTCCTAACTAGCTATTCTATTCCCCGGCGGCGGCGCCAAAAACTTGATACGCTTACACAGCGCGTTCGGGGTCAAAGGAACTTCCTTTTCGTCGAGCAAGTTTTATAACACCCTGGGCAGTGAACCTAATCGCTGTAGTGTAGTATTAGGGTAAGCCACGTGTATTGATATCGTTCTCTAGGGGAATAGGAATGTTAGTTGAGAAATTACTACACTAAGGTTGGGGTTGAGGAAGATTATTTTTTTAGCTTTTTATATTTTTTAGAAAATTGAAAGGTACGAATCTCGGGGTTTGGATTTGGGGGGTTGGTATTTCTAACGATTACTCTACTATTATCTAATCTAATTAACTAAGCTAGGGGTAGTCTATGTCTATTGTTGTGTGCTCGTATGATGATTTAAGAATGTGTTTACTTAGGTTTTATTACTCCCTAGTTATCTCCTATTGATGGTTGAATTGTCACGTCCTTATTCCTAATCGCGTTGTGTGTCTAAAGTCGTAGGGTATGCGTTCATCCCTAACTCTTTGAAACTACCAAAGGTTAATGACTACAAAATCTCTAGGATTCATAAACTTAACACTAAGGTACTCTTTGGATGTTTAGCATACGATTCCACTAGTGACTATAAGCTAAGGTTCACAAAGATTAATCAAGCATTAATGACACAACGGATGACCTATCGCAATACTAGATCATTAACAATTAAGATAAGAGACAACCAATCAATATTCAATAACTAAGTTTCATATTACCTAAGCAAACACACAAGTAAATTAGCCGGACATTGGAAACATGCAAGCATACACACAATCAATTGAAGATATAATTGAATTAATGAAGTAAAACACTTATCTTAATGTAAGATAGGGTATGGAACCCTAAAATACTGTACAAGACAGCCTTGGTTCGGTTTAGGTTTTTACTCCACAAAACTACACACTGAAAACTAAAAAATTCGATGTCTATACATAATGTTACAATCGCGACGGCGTCACTCTTTAATTGTTACGTCGTCGGGTCGCCGTCATTAAGTTTTTGTCTTGGCCATGTTAACATTGTGACGGCGTCACCTTATGGTTGTGACACCGTCGCCTTCAGTTTCTGACACCGTCTGGATCAAATCTAGGCCGTCTGGGCTGCGACGCCCTACTCTTTTAAAACCTGATGCCGTCACTTGATAATTAGCAATTTGGCTACTGGGTCGTTACAAAATTTGCACGACTGCGTCGCCATTCTGGTAGTGATGCCGTCCCCTTTTAAGTTGTGACGCCGTCCCCTTCAGTTCCAGTAGCCTAAGTGTCTCGATTCTTGACTTTGGCCATTTTCTTCGTATATTCACGCCTTTTCGTCCGAATAAGTGTCATTCTAGCAATTTGCCTTCAAGAGACCTAAAAAGTAAAAAGGAACAAAATTAAGTAATAACGGATACAAAAGTGATCAATTAAGGGCTTAAATGACCCCTCAAAATGGTACCTTTTAAATCCTTATCAGATAGCATAAAGCACCGAACACACGAAGGAAAGAGAGATCAGGTTTTCGATTGTGGGCAAGTTCGTATGGAGTTTTTCCATGAATGGTATGAATAAGGGAAAGGTTTTAGGTATAGCAAGCAGTGGCAATGGCTTCACCTAATAGAAACATTAGAACCTTTGAGTAAATTAGCATAGTTCTTGCTGCTTCTACAAGAGTTCGATTTCGTCTTTCAACTACACCGTTGTGTTGAGGAGTACCTGGAACACTTCTTTGATGGCTGATTCCAAAGCTTTCATAAAACTGACTTAGTTCTTTGTTAACAAACTCAGTTCCATTGTTCGTTCGGATGATTATGACAATTTTGTTAAGTCGAACCTGCAGCTGTTTGATAAGTTTGATGATGACGTCTGAAGTTTCATCCTTTGTCCTAAAAAACTTAACCCAAAAGTAAACCGAGAGTAGTCATCAACAATGACTAACACATATATCTTCCCGTTTATTGTTTGCACTCTCATTCGTCTGCATAAGTCCATATGAAGAGTTTGAAGAACTTCCATAACTGAGTTTGCAGGTTTGGGTTTATGGTCATATTTCTTGCATTTTCCCAATTGGCAGGCTGAACAAAGATGATCCTTTTCATATTTTAATTTGGGTAAGCCTCTTACGAGTTCCTTTCTAGAAAGATCATTAATGGTGCCGAAGTTCAAGTGATTGAGACGACGATGCCATAACCAAGACTTTGTTTTCGAGGCCTCTGATAACAAGCAGATTGGAGAAGACCTCATCATGTCTTCGATAGAGATGGTGTACAAATTGGTTCCACGTGTTTCTTTCAAAATTTCAACACCATCTAGTTCTCTAACAAAGCATGTATGTTTTCTAAAGGCTACTTCTAGATCAGAATCACATAATGGACCGGTAGAAAACAAATTATGACCAAGACCTTCAACATAATATACCCCGGAAATTACAGTATCTCCTACGACATAGTCTCCGTAACCCATAATTGCCTCAAAGTGGTTGTTCCCGAATCTAACAGTCCTGATAAATTTACTCACAAAGTTCATGAGCCGCGAGCGATCTCCAGTCATATGCTTGGAACAACCTGAGTCCAAGTACCACAGAACGATTTGAACGACCTGCAGTTGAACACAGACAAGTATGGATGACTAGATAATTTGGATCCCCATGCAAGAATGGGTTCCACTTGGTTAGTAAACGAGATTGGAACACCCACATCAGAAATAGAATCAATGAGATCACTAAAGGTAGATGCAGGACTAGAAGTGATGGTAGTTATATTCAAAGGTGTTCACTTCTTAAATGTATCACTCTACCAGTGGGCATCCATTTCCTAATAGGCATTGATCTAGATAATTTAGGGCACAACTGATTAAGATTGAATTTACGGCCAGTAGGTATCCAATGATAGCCTAAATTACAAAATTTTCTTCCTGTTGGTTTCCAATGCTTTCTAACTTTCCTCCACCTTGGTTTTCTGACATCCTTCACCTATTTACTAATGTTGGCAACATTACTCAAATCATTCACAACACATTCATGACTAATACTAGAAACCAAACATTCATTACATGTTTTGCAAGTAGTAGCAGAATTTGAATTAATTATAGTACGCTTATAGCTAATAATAGAATCAACATGATTCATCTTATTCAAAACAAACTTAAAGTTCCTAGGGTGGTCTTCTACATTCTTCCATTGATCACTCTTAGCTTGCGAGGTCCTATCTTGCTTTGTATTGCCTGGAGGCTTTAACCAGCTTGCTTTAGTGTCACTGATTACTCCTGTAGAGGGAATAATGGGAACATTAGTTGGTTTTGCTACTTTTTGCAGTCCTGGTCTAGAGGTGTTGGGATCAGAAATCCTAGGTGGCAGATCAAAGGTCACATGCTTGGCTTTAGGCATAGAACAAGGTACAACAACACTATCTTTCCTATTACCAGATATAGGACATGTAGCTATTAAGCATTCTAACAGTTCTTGAGATCGTTTGGCATATAAGCATGCATGCCCAATCGCATTATCATTTGGTTTCTGTATCTTATCCTCTTCAACGATCTCATGGAGACATTCTAGACTATCCTTAAGGTACAAAAAATATGTTTGAGTTGCAAGTTCATTATTCCTAAGATGAGGTGGGATGTACTTCACAGTCATAGCATATTTAGCACAAGCAGGCACCTTAGGTGCAAAGTTCCCACTATTGGTGAGTCGCATTTTCCCTTTTACCTGACTCTTCAGAATCTCAATTTCTTTTTGCAAAGAGGTTATCTTTTCATTGTTTTTATCACAAGTGACCTTAATTGATTCATATAATTCTTTGAAATGCAGTTTAACCTTCTCATTTTCTGCTAGAAAACATTCATTTTCATATTGTAATGCATTAATAATGTTTTGAAGATGAAAAGTCTAAGAATTTTGAGAATCTAAAGGAGGAGGTATTTGGGAGTCCGTCACATTATTCTTTTAATTGTGAGATTTGGGTTTTCAATCATTTGATCGTGTTACAATGAGCTCGAATCTGTTCATCATGTTTGTTAATTTCAAAAACTGCATCAAACTCAGGAGTCCGAGGATGTCTTGACATTTGAGGTTTTAACATTTTCTTTAAGATGTTGATATTTTAATTGCAAAGCAAGATGTTCAACTTCTAATTTAGAAAAATGATTGACCAAGTTGTCATAATCATCTAGTTCAATTTTTTCATGCAATTTTGAATTCGTGGTTTCAAGCTCAATGACACGATCACGGGAAACTTTCAAAGAAACAGACAATTCATGAAATTAAGAAGCAGTAATAGAATAATTTGTAACAGTGTAGAATACATTCTGAGCAACGCATCTAGAAATCAAGTTATCATTTAAGATATGCAGATTCTTCCTCTCAATCTCATTACATTTGAGCTCACGTTCATTCATACTGACCTCATAATCCATATCATTAAACAACTTTTTCATTTCTTTAATCTCCGTATCCATTCCCTTTTGAAGACTCTCAAATTGTCCTTGAAGTTTTTTAAAGAAAGGCATGACCTCAGTTAAATAGCATTCTTTAGTTTGTTCAAAACCCCTTTCCCCTTCAGTTATCCCAGTGGGTGTGATTCTCTTTTTACACGTTTTCTCAAAATCAACAAATAGTTGGTAAACAACATAAAGGCTGATTAAGGTCTTGCTATTAGTGGGAAGAGTTCTAGGCACTAAATGCATTGGTGTATTTAGAGGATACACGGTAGCTGAAGTAAATTTCCTACAAGGGGAATTATTTTCAACAAGATCATCTGCTTTTTGCTTATCCATATCTCTCTTCCAGAAAACTTGCTCAGGGGTCAGCTGGGTCTGAGGTCTAAACATATTAAATGCAATCCAGTTTTCCTTAGGGTAATTGGGTGTTTTTAAACGTTATATTGTGCTTTATACACCAAGAATCATTTACCTTCTTTGCCATTTTTTTCCCTAGAAGCATCTTCTAGTTTTTTATCCTCTTCAGTGTTTCCTATACATGTAGGTTTTTGTCTAGGATTAAGAATCTCATTTCCATCATATATTATATTTTGAGCTGCTTTTGCTTTAGGATTTAGTTCTTCTACAAGTGCAACACTGTGCTTATCACTTAGAACTCTATGCATGGTAATCATGTTAGCAGTCTGAATGGCGTTCCCTTGTATGTAGAACTTGTTTTCAAGTTTGTTCTTTAAAGTTTTTAGGTTGGAAAAATCATTTAGAAGTTTTGATTCCTTAGCATTGAATTCCTGTTTAAGCATTTTTATATTTTCTTGAAGTTCTTGTTTTTGCTTAACAGTTTTGTTGAGCTTTTCTTGTAAAGAATCTAACTCTTGCTTTAGCATTTCTTCCCTAAAATTACTTTTTTTGATAATTGTACGCATTTGGTTTTCCATCTCCTGCTCACGGGTAGTCAATTCAAACTTAGCACGTTGTTCATATATAGCAACTTGTTCCTTATAGGCATTAAGTTCAGTGACTAAGGAATCATCCGGTGCACATTCAGTGTATTCATCAAAAACATAATCATCATTGACTGCAGAAGATACATTACTTGGTACAATTTCACTTTCATCTTGCTTCACATATTGGTCATATGGGACAACATTACTATTACCCATATTTTCAATATCTTATTCAATAATTTCAGTTTGTTGTACTTTGTAGTGTAACTTTTGCCCATCAACCTCATCGTAAAGTTTTAATACCTCTGAGAAGATTGATGCCCTGGGGGGACTGGCCTGTTGGGGTGAAGGAGCCTTTGTAGAGACCATTGGTGAGATACTAGCCATAAAGATGGTCTGGGCAGTTGGTCCATCATCAACATCCGAGTCAAATGCATCACAGTCTGCAACTTGATATGCATTAGGATTGTTCTGGCCCATACCCAGCACTGGCTGTTCATCCACATCAGCATCAAAAGTTTTGGCATTCCCCTCAGCCAAGAATAGCAACTCTTATTCATCCAATACTGCTCCATTATCTTGTGCCTGCATAAGCAACATCTTGTCCTTGAAGTATTCTGCATTTTGTGGACGTTTAGGATAAGTGCAGTTCCTTGCAATGTGTCTTTCTCCACCACAGTTGTAACACTTGATTGGCTTCCCTTGACCTTGAGCCATGTTCCTTCCTCGATTCTGATTACCCACATATCCTCCACCTACACCAGCATTTCCATAACCCCCTCCTGCAATTCCTTGTTCATTCTGTCGTCCTTGCGCATTTTGCACCACTACCTTTCCTTCTTTGACTGTAGCATGATTGTGGAGATTTGAAGTGGTTCTGAGATGATTGTTGTTATGTGGAGTGAAGTTCAAGTTTTGCTTAACCATTAGAGCCAATTGATTAACAAGATATTTCATGAATGTGTCTGAATCTAGAGGCTTATACCCTGGATCTGGAATGAGTTTGTGATTACCATTTCCAGTTGGTATGACTTGTGATGCTTTGGTGGTTAATTCCTACATTAGTGTAGAATGCAGTTGAATCATTTGATGAGCTTGCATCTCCAGAGTTGGTCTTGAACTTTTCCAAGATCATTCGTTCAAACACAGCATGTTTCTCATTTTGAAGCAAGTAAGCATAAAATTGCTCGTAATTTGTTTTCCTCAATCCTTTGTTTAACTTGACTGCAGTGACAAATTTGTGCCATTTGGGATTCATGTTGTTCACAAACTTTGAATTGAGCTGGATATTTGGCATAGTCATTTTGATGTTCCTCATGTCATTCACAAGCTTGTGGAATCTCATGTAGTATTCTGTAACCGTGTTAGGAATTAGAAATTCCAGGTATTAAAGTGTCAGTCACCTCAAGTATATGTAATCGTTAGAAAGCTCGTAGTCGTAGTTATTTTAAGTTAAGTAGTATTTAGTTTAGTAACATCGTGGAGGACGGACGGGTCTTTACCCACTGTATGCCTGATCCACAGCCCGTTGTGTGGCGTTTTATTGTAAGACTATAAATACTCTCTACCTCCCAAGGTAGAGAGTTGGAGCTGATAATAATATCTTTCACTTTCTCTCACTAAGTTCCCTAAACCTCTAACTTTCTCTCTCTAGAATTCCACTTATACGCCAACTTGATGTTATGGTTTGATGTGTAAGTGATAACTAATATCTTACAATTGGTATCAAGAGCCAAGGTTAGATCATAACTTGCACATCTTTAGATTTCTAGTGGTTTTTAGGTGGTTTTTGAGTTTGAAAAAGTTTAGTGGTTTGTGCATCATTTGGTTGATTTCTTGTGTTAAAGCTTGGATTTTGTTAGTACTTTTACGTTTAGAATCATCACAAGTGTTTAGGTTTTCATTTGGTAAGCTTGAATCATCTTGGTTGGGTTGTTTTTGGATTGAAAAGTGTTGTTTGTGTTGTTTTTCTTGCTAGCGACTTGACCTACGGATTTGTTTCTTAGTAGCGACTTGCTTTACAATTTTGTAGCGAGTTGCAGTTTTTGGAGCTAGCGACTTAGGCCTAGCGACTTACAGTACAAGTAGTGGACTCTCCACTACGGGTAGCGACTTGGTTAGTAGCGAGTTGCTATTTAGCGACTTGAATCTTTAGCGACTTGATTAGCGAATTGCTGCCAAAATTTTGCTAGCGACTTGAGGCTTAGCGAGTTACTATTTAGCGACTTGCCTTTGTTTAGCGACTTGGGACTTTAGCGACTTGGTGGTATAGCGAATTAGGTGTTAGCGACTTGGTGCATTATCTTCTAGCGACTTGGGTGATTTTTTACGGTTTTCTTTTGATTTAGTAAAATCCCGTGAAAGAATCTATTTCCTGGTTTAATCATAGAGTTATAAAATCCCGTACAATCTGTTAACATGTCTACCAACGTTCCTACTATCATCTCCACTGTTGCCGAGGATGTTCAAGCAGCTGGTTCAGATACTCGTCCACCCATGCTTGACAGAACTGACTATGATTCTTGGGCTCAACGAATCAGATTGTACTGTCTTGGAAAGGAAAATGGTGTCAACATTCTCAAATCCATTGATGAAGGACCGTATCGAGTTGAGACGACTAGAGACGTACTTGATACTGATGAAGATGGAACTCTGATTTACGGAATGGACAGACCAAAGATGTATGATGAGCTTGATGATAAGGAGAAAAAGAGATTCGATGCTGATATCAGGGCTTCTAACATTGTTCTTCAAGGTCTTCCTAAAGACGTCTACAAGCTGATCAATCACAACACCGAAGCAAAGGCAGTATGGGATAATGTCAAGATGCTTCTCTCAGGTTCTGAACTAACTATGGAAGACAGAGAATCACAACTCTATGACGAATTTGAACACTTCAAGATGAAACCAGATGAGAGTGTCTACGAGTACTATGTGAGATTTCATAAGTTGGTGAATGATATGAGGAACATCAGAATGACTATGCCTAACATTCAGCTGAACTTAAAATTTGTGAACAACATGAATCCCAAATGGCACAAGTTTGTCACCTCTGTGAAGCTCACTAAAGGATTGAAGAATACAAACTAAGAGCAACTCTATGCCTTCCTTCTTCAGAATGAGAGACATGCTATGTTTGAAAAAATGATTCTTAATCAGTTCAAAACCAACCAGGGAGAGACAAGCTCGTCTAATGACTCAACTGCCTTCTACTCAAACATCGGAATCACAACCAAAGCCTCACAAGTCATACCCATGGGAAATGGTAATCACAAACTCAACCTCAGAATAGCATCTAACCCACACAATCAAGCTACTGTTAAAGATGGGAGGATCGTGGTGCAACCAGTTCAGGAAAGACAGTATGATCAGGGAAGAGGTGGAGCAGGTAGAGGTTATGTTGGTAATCAGAATCGAGGAAGGAATGGTAATCAAGGTCAAGCTAAGCCGATCAAATGTTATAACTGTGGTGGTGAGGGACACATTGCAAGGAACTGCACATCTCTAAAGCGTCCACAGAATGCTGATTACTTCAGAGATAAGATGCTGCTTGTACAAGCTCAGGATAATGGTGCTGCTTTGGATGAAGAGGAATTGTTGTTTCTAGCTGAGGGCAATGCCAAGACCTATGATGCAGATGTGGATGAGCAGCCTATTCAGGAGATAGGTCACAATCATCAGAATGCCTTTCAAGTCGCTGATTGTGATGCATACGACTCTGATGTGGATGATGGACCTACTGTACACACAATTTTTATGGCTAGCCTTTCTCCAATGGTTTCTCCCAAGGTTTCTTCTTCACCACAAGCTGGCTCATCCAAAGACAGACTTATCTCAGAGGTATTAAAACTGTACGATGATGCTGATGTGCAACAGATGCATGACAAAGTACAATCAACTGAAACTATTGAATTAGATGTTGAAAATATGGGTAATATCAATATTGTCCCATATGATCAATATGTGAAAAAAGTGAAAGTGAAGTTGTACCAAGTGATGCATCTTCTGCAGTCATCAATGACCATGTTTTTGATGAATTCACTGCATGTGCCCCTGATGATTCTGTAATTTCTGAACTAAATGCCTATAAAGAACGTGTTGCTATCTATGAACAACGTGCAAAATTTGAGTTGACCTCTTGTGAGCAGGAAATGGATAACCAAGTGCGTACAATCATTAGAAAAAGTAATTTTCGAGAAGAAGTATTAAAACAAGAGTTAAATTCTTTGCAAGAAAAGCTTTCTAAAACTGCTAAGCAAAAACAAGAACTTCAAGAAAATATGAAAATGCTTAAGCAAGAATTTAATGCAAAGGAATCAAAACTCTTGAAAGATTTTTCTAATCTGAAAACTTTGAAAAACAAACTTGAAAACAAGTTGTACATACAAGGGAACACCATTCAGACTGCTCACATGATCACGAAGCATAGAGTCTTAAGCGATAAGCATAGCATTCCCCTTGTTGAGGAACCAAATCCAGAGGTCATTAAAAGGGCTAGAAATGCTCATAAGGTTCTTTATGATGGCAATGAAATCCTTAAACCTAGACAGAAACCTAGTTACGTTGAGTGCACTGAGGAAGATAAGAAATCAGATGAAGTCACTAGGGAAAAGATGAACAAGAAATTAGATGATCCTAAATGTAAAGAGAAGAAAATAAAGATCACACCCCATGATTACAAGAAGGAAAACTGGATTTCCTTGAACATGTTTAAGCCACAGACATTGTTAACTCCCGAACAAGTTTTCTGGAAAATGGATTTAGATAAGCAGAAAGCTGAAAATATTGTTGTAACAAACCCTCCCCTTTGGAAAATGCCTAGAGCGACTGTGTATCCTCCTAATACACCAATGCATCTTGTTCCTAGAACAATTGCCACTAAAAGCAAGACCTTAATTAGCCAATATGTTATATTTCAACTATTTGTTGATTTTGAGAAAACTTGCAAGAAAAGGATCACACCCACTGGTATAACTGAAGGAGAAAGGGGTTTTGAGAAAATGAAAGAATGTTATTTAACTGAGGTCATGCCTTTCTTTAAACTTCTAAAAGATCAATTTGAGAGTCTTAAAAAGGGGATAGAAACTGATATTAAGGGAATGTAAAAGGAATTTGATGCAATGATAGTTGAAGTTAATGACTATGAGCGAGCACTAAAATATAATGAGATTGAGAGGAAGAACTTGCATACACAAAATGAGAGCCTGATTTCTGAATGTATTGCTCAAGATGTGTTTTTCACTGCTACAAATTGTTCCATTAATGCTTCAAAATTTCATGAATTATCGGTTGCCCTGAAAGTCTCCCATGATCGTGTCATTGAGCTTGAAAAAACTAATTCTGAACTAAACGAGAAAATTGAACTGGATGATCACGACAATTTGGTTAAACATTTTTCTAAACTAGAAGTTGAGCATTTTAATTTACAACTAAAATATCAACATCTTAAAGAAAATGTCAAAACTTCAAATATCAAGACATCCTCAGATGCTCCAGAGTTTGATGCAGTTTTTCAAATTAACAAACATGATGAACAGATTCAAGCTCATTGCAACACGATCAGAAGGTTGAAAGCCCAAATCTCTCAATTAAAGGGTCAAACGAACAATATGACAGGCTCCCAAATGCCTCCTCCTTTAGATTTTCAGAATTCTCAAACGTTTCATCTTCAAAACCTAGTAAATGCATTACAAAAGGAAAACGAAAGTTTTCTAGAAGAAAATGAAAAGGTTAAACGTCATTTCAATGAGTTATTTGAATCAATAAAGGTCACTCGTAACAAAAATAACGAACAAATAGTTTCATTGCAAAAGGAAATTGAGAATCTGAAGAGTCAGGTAAAAGGGAAAATGCCAATGACCAATGGGGAGAATGGTGTATCAAAGGTTCACTCTTGTAATAAATATGCTTTGTCTGTGAAATATGTCCCTCCTCATCTTAGGAACAACAAACTTGATGTTCAAACATACTTCTCATCCCTTAAGGATTGCCTAGAATGTCTGCGTGAGATTGTTGAAGAGGATAAGTTAGAGAAACCTCATGATAATGCAATTGGACATGCATGCTTATATGCCAAATGATCTCAAGAAATCCTATAATGCTTGATCACAATATGCCCAAAGTCCTTAGGTGAGAGAGTTAATCCTTTGATTCCATGTTCGATGCCTAATGCCAAGTATGATATTCATTCGATGCCCAATGTCTTGAATGTAAACCTTAGTGTGTCTTTAAGTAGTTCAGATTCTAGATCTGTCAATGCTATGAATGAGAACTCAAGTGTGCCCTCTAGGAGCACAAATCCCAGCATTTCTAGTTTGAAGAAAGTGAACCTTAGTGTGCCTGCATGTAGTTCAGATCCCAGCACATCTAAACAGGTGATGCAAAGAATAGTAAAACCAACTAATGTTCCCATTCCCTCTACAGGAGTAATCAGTGACATTAAAGGGAGCAGGTCAAAGTCTCAAGACAATACAAGGAATGATAGGACCTTGCAAGCTAAGAATGTGCACTGGAAAAGAGTAGAAGAACAATCTAGGAACTTTAAGCTTGAATCGAATAAAACGAATCGTGTTGATTCTAGTATTAGCCATAGGCGTACTATAATTAATTCGAATTCTGATACTATTTGCAAACCTTGTATTGATGTCTGCTTGAATTCTGTTTCTAATCATGAATGTGGTGTTAATGCTTTGCCTAATGATGTTAATTGTCCAGTTAATGTTGTGAATGCTAAAATTCATGCTAAAAAGGCAAAAAGGCAAAAATGAAAGAAAGTTAGAAAATAGTGAAAACCCACAGGAAGAACATTTAGTAAGATAGGCTATTATTGGATACATGTTGGTCATAAGAATAATCAGACAATGCCCACTAGAAAATGGATGCCTACTGGTAGAACTATTCCCTTAAGAAGTGAGCACACTATGAACAGGGCTAATACAGACACTAGTACTGCATCTATTCACAATGATTCCAGTGCCTTAATTTCTGATATGAATGCTTCTTTTTCTGATGTGGGTGTTCCAACCATTGTTACTAACCAAATGGAACTTATTCTTGCATAGGGATCCCAATTATCCAGTTATCCATTCTTGTCTGTGTTCAACTGCAGATCGTTCAAATCGTTCTGTGGTACCTGGACTCAGGCTGTTCCAAGCATATGACTGGCGACCGGTCACGGCTCATGAACTTCGTGAGCAAATTCATCGGGACAGTTAGATTCGGGAATGATCATTTTGGTGCTATTATGGGTTATGGAGACTATGTTGTTGGAAAAAGTGTTATCTCCAGGGTTTACTATGTAGAAGGTCTTGGTCACAACTTGTTCTCTGTTGGTCAATTCTGCGATTCTGATCTAGAAGTAGCCTTCAGAAAACATACCTGCTTTGTTAGAGAACTTGATGGTAAGGAACTTTAAAGAGGTTCACGTTGTTCAAATCTATACACCATCTATACACCATCTCTATCGAAGATATGATGAAGTCTTCTCCTATTTGCTTACTGTCAAAGGCCTCTAAAACAAAGTCATGGTTATGGCATCGTCGTCTCAATCACTTGAACTTCGGTACCATCAATGATCTCTCCAGAAAGGACTTAGTTGTAGGTTTACCTAGACTCAAGTATGAAAAGGATCATCTTTGTTCAGCATGTCAATTGGGAAAAAGCAAGAAGTATGCCCATAAACCCAAACCTACTAACTCTGTCACAGAAGTTCTTCATATGATTCATATGGATTTATGTGGACCAATAAGGGTGCAAAATATATTTGGGAAGAAATATGTGTTAGTTGTGGTTAATGATTACTCTAGATTCACCTGGGTCAAGTTCTTAAGGACAAATGATGAAACTCCTGATATCATCATCAAACTCATCAAACAGCTGCAGATTCGGCTTAACAAAACAGTCAGAATAATAAGAACAGACATTGGAACTGAGTTTGTCAACAAACAACTCAGTGAATTTTATGAAAGCGTTGGAATCAGCCATCAAAGAAGTGTTCCACGAACTCCTCAACAGAACGGTGTAGTTGAAAGACGAAATCGAACTCTTGTAGAAGCCGCTAGAACAATGCTGATTTACTCAAAGGTTCCAATGTTTCTCTGGGCTGAAGCTATTGCCACTGCATGCTACACACAAAATCGTTCCCTGATTCACACTGTTCATGGAAAAACTCCATATGAACTTGTCCACAACAGAAAACCTAATCTCTCTTTCCTTCGTGTGTTTGGTGCATTGTGTTATCCAACTAATGAGGGACAAGACTTAGGCAAACTTAGAGCTAAAGCAGACATTGGATTATTTGTAGGGTATGCTCCAAACAAAAAGGGATACCGAATCTACAACAAAAGAACCCGAAATATCATGGAAACAATTCACGTTACGTTTGATGAGACTGAACGGTCAAATGGCTCCTGGACAATCCAGTTCAGGACCCGCACTTCAAAACAGTCCCATTGGTTCATCCCTTGTTCCAAACTCTTCTCAAGAAACTCCATATGTACCTCCATCTAAAGATGATTTAAAGAAATTGTTTGATCCTATGTTTGATGAACTTTATGATCCAAGTACTAATGAGGTGTCGATTCCTACTACAAAGGCTGCTCATATTCCTGTGAATGAAGTCAATCCCTCAGTCTCAATATCTTTAAGTCAAGAAGCGCCTGCTGCTGATCCTTCAGTCTCATCAACAAATCATCATTCTTCAAATGTACATCATGGAAATGTTTCTGGCATCAATGATGAAGTTAATCCCTTTGCTACTACTGAAGATGCTCCATTTGAAAACATATTTGCTCCTGAATCTTCATCAGAACCATCTTCTTCAGGAGACCTCGACTCTGCTACTTCAGTCCCTCAACTACTGCCACATGAACACCTTAGAAAATGGACTCACGATCATCCACTAGACAACATTATTGGAAATCCCTCTCGTCCTGTATCAACACGGAAACAACTTGCAACCGATGCCTTATGGTGCTTCTTCAACTCTGTACTATCTAAGATCGAACCAAAAGATGTTAAAACCGCCATGAATGAAGATAGCTGGTTCAATGCCATGCAAGATGAAATTCATGAGTTTGATCGACTTGATGTATGGGAGTTAGTACCTGCTCCAGACTGTGCTATGATTATCGCTCTTAAATGGATCTTCAAAGTGAAACTTGATGAGCATGGTGATGTGTTGAAGAACAAGGCTCGATTAGTTGCTAAAGGATACCGTAAAGAGGAGGGTATTGACTTTGAAGAATCTTTTGCTCCAGTTGCTCGAATCGAGGCAATCAGAATCTTTTTGGCTAATGCTGCTAGTAAGAACATGATAGTCTATCAGATGGATGTAAAGACAGCATTTCTGAACGAAGATCTTTTTGTGAATCAAGAGCATCCTACTCATGTTTATCATTTGAAGAAGGCTCTTTACGGTTTAAAGCAAGCTCCAAGGGCATGGTATGATACACTGTCAAAGTTTCTTCTATCTACCGGATTTAGCAAAGGAGCAGTTGATCCAACATTGTTCACCAGGAAGTCAGGCAAACATTTAATTCATGTTCAAATTTATGTTGATGATATTATTTTTGTCTCGATAGACCCAATGGAATGTGATCATTTTTCAAATGAAATGAGTTCAAAATTTCAAATGTCAATGATGGGACAAATGTCATTTTTCTTGGGATTACAAATTTTGCAAAGTCCCGGAGGCATTTTTATAAATCAATCCAAATATGCAACTGAGATCTTAAAAAAATTTGGATTTGATTCAAGTGACCCTTTTGACACTCCCATGATTGATCGAACCAAACTAGATGAGGACCACTCAGGGATCATGATTGACCAAACAAAATATCGTAGTATGATTGGATCCCTGATGTACCTCACAGCTAGTAGACCAGACATATTGTTCGCTGTTTGCATGTGTGCTAGATACCAGGCTAAGCCTACTAAAAGGCACCTTGAAGCGGTTAAATGGGTCTTTCGGTATCTCGAAGGAACCATCAATATGGGTCTTTGGTACCCGAAGGACACCGGTATGTCACTAACAGCCTATGCAGATGCTGATCATGCAGGGTGTCAAGATACTCGTCGAAGTACATCTGGAGGTGCTCAGTTTTTGGGTGATAAACTTGTGAGCTGGTCTTCAAAGAAGCAAATGAGTACTTCTATTTCCTCTACAGAGGCTGAATACATAGCCATGTCATCCTTTTGTACTCAAATCTTATGGATGAGATCTCAATTATCTGACTATGGCTTTGAATTCAACAAAATCCCTTTGTACTGTGATAATAAAAGTGCTATTGCTCTCTCATGCAACAACGTTCAACACTCAAGAGCAAAGCATATCGACATTCGACATTATTTCATCAGGGAACAAGTGGAAAAAGGTGTGGTAGAACTCTATTTTGTGAGGTCTGAATATTAGTTAGCAGACATCTTCACCAAAGCTCTTCCAAGAGAACGTTTTGAGTTTATTCTTCCACGTCTTGGCTTGAAAAGCCTTCAACCAGAAACACTCAAACGTCTTCAGGAGGAAGACGAGGAGTAAAGGTCTATCTTCATCTATCTCTTGTAAATATTTATTCGAAAAAACAAAATACAAAATTATAAAACCTTCAAAAAAATCAAATAGAAAAATATAAATCTTTCAAAATCCATAAAAATTTGAAAAATTCGAAAAATCTTCAAAAAATATTGTCATTTTGTCATGATTCTCTCGATTCGATAATATCTACGGTCTTGATGTTTTCATTCAAAGAATGACACGGGACTTTAGATGTTGTTCGAATTTTTATATAAAAAAAAAGAAAAGAAAAATGGTTTATTGTCTTTTCAGGCAGTAACCCGCTTTTCAAAGAAAGAACAGAGCCATGCTATACCATGTTTTCAAATTCCATGCTCTGATTCTACAAACATTTATCTGCTGGAAACTAACTGCTTTGAAAATAACTCGGTCTCTATTTTTGATAATCATCAGGACTTATTTGTCAAAATCTCTATCTCTCAATCAACAACCTATGTCATTGATTGAGGGGGAGAATGATTTCAATTAAATTAAAAAGTTATTTGGCATTAAAGTGTTTTCAAAAGATGTACATGCATGTTTTATCAATGGAGTTTTAAAGTCTAAAAATCCGATCCTTATCAGTTAAAACGCTTTCATAATCAAGTCACAATTTCCCTTAAAATCTTTCAAAATCAATTTAAATCAATAAGAGATCACAAATCTCAAGTGATTTGATAATTGTGATCGGGGGAGAATGTGTGATTTAAATTGGATTTAAACTGATAATTCGGTAAATGGTTTTATAAGGATGTACATGCTATCCTTCCCACATGTGACAAACGATTTCAAATTTTTCATGCACATGTTGAGGGGGAGCATCTATCTTAAACCTATGATTTGAAACGTGATCATTTATCTCAATATGCAGGTTCCCTCTTGTATGTGCAAAACTTTTTTCAAACCTCGAGGTACATATTGAGGGGGAGCAAACTTATGGAAACCTTATCTTTCCCAGAAATGTGTTATCTACTTGATTTGATCAAGGAAGTGATGGTGATATCTTTTAGAAAATGGTAATCAAAGAAGTAATTTCTTCCTCTTGCCTCCGTGTGCAAAACGATTTCAAACAATTCATGCACATGTTGAGGGGGAGCACTTATTCTAAAAATATCAAAAACAATCCAGGTACAAAATGTTTTTGATAATATATCAAAAGTATCTGGATTGATCTTCAAATGGTTTTCAATTGGTTCCAATGGCAGATGAACAATACCAAATAGATCGACCAACTTTACTTTATGTACGGTGATATAAGGATGATAAGGTTAGGTATGTGTTCCCATGATCCGCCAGAACCGGAGGGATCTACCCAGGGACTATCCACTAGTTAGTGTAGAGTTCTTAGGTATGTTGATAAAAGGAGAAAAATGAGATATGGGAAGAGTACGGACTGAGACTGAGCTAGTACTGAAATAAACCCAACAAGGTTCTAGCTATGAAGTCTCAGTAAGCGCTGAAGGGGTTGAACAATTAAAAAGAATTGAATGTGAAAAGGGTGAAAACAAATAGCCCTCCATTTATTCAACCTTAGGGCAGAAATCGGGTTGAATTCATATGCTACTGATGGTAACATCGGTATTGAAGACAAGACGTCATGGACCCAGTGACGCACTGCACTTCAACTTTCCAAACCACTCAAGTTCCTCTTAAAAGGACTTGTTTCATTCTCATGGGGAACCGACATTATCTATCGACTTTCTCTAGAGATTGTTGATATTGAAAAAGGAGACCCTCTTCCTAGTCTCCGGCACAGGATCCAATATGCACAAAATTAAGTCTAGAGCCACGAGATCATCAATAAATCTCATTAGGACACTTTCAATGAAGACTCTCTGTTTCACACAATGTGGAAAGAGAGTTTATATCTTGAGTCCTACGCATTATCCTTGTGGTATTGCCAGAACATCTGAGTGATGTGTAAACATATTCACAATGAAGATGGAAAGCCTTCTAGAGCCAACATCAAACAAGCTCCTGGTAGGTGGCATGTGAGATCTATTATTTAGATCAACCATGTGACAACTGAACCGAAACAATGGGGCGATTCAATCTCTTGAATCAATCCTGGTTCAGGTAATGGATTGACGGATACCTTTGAAAAGCTGGTCGTCATGCTTAAAAACACTTTTCTTTAGCACTTCGACCGTGTACGAATCTTTCAAATCAAAAGATGTTTTATGATTGATAATTGATTTTCATTAAAACCTTCGTTGTATTGCAAAAACAATTTCTATTGAGCGATTCACGATTGTTTTTCAAATCTCTTTTGTCAATCAGTGAATCTCTATTCGCTGGTTCACTCACTCCGTGTTGTCTTCTTTGAGACACTCCGGTTTGAGAACAGCTAGAGCAGCTGCGAAACCCTGTCAAGGAAATTCTTCGGAATTTTACCTGATCACATGCAGTACTTGTACTGATCAACGGGGAACCGTGGGCCATGTACCTCAATTCAACGAAAGTGATCAAAGACACTTTCGTGCGCTTTATTGCTAACTGTTGTATGCAGGTACGCCCGACGTTTGCAGCTGATCAGAATGAAGCAGTCAATCCATAGCCGCATGCTCACACGATACATTCATTTCTAAAGAAATCATGATAAATACATCAATGACTCTGATATTTTCACTCCATGCTTCTGCTACGCTGCTGCTAATATCATGAATCAACTAAAGCTTCCGCTACTCTGATGAGAAGATTTCATGATCCAGAATGTGAGCATGTCGGTCCGAAAGTCACAACATCACATAATACCAACACCAAAATGGATGTCTTTGAGATTTTTGTTAGCTGATGATCTCAAAAGCTGGCTCAAAATTATTATCATGTGGATCAGTAAAAGACCTCCACTTGGATTAACCAAACATGCAATGAGAAGAATCAATGACTACGAGCTTCGGAGCAAAGTACTACATCAAGAATGCAAGAACAATTTTTAATGTAATATTTGTTTGTATTCAATGTAATTTTAGTATATGTTTGAGGTGACCTCCCTTAGGGGGAGATCGTTAGGAATTAGAAATTCCAGGTATTAAAGAGTCGGTCACCTCAAGTGTATGTAATCGTTAGAAAGCTCATAGTCGTAGTTCTTTTAAGCTAAGTAGTATTTAGTTAAGTAACACCATGGAGGACGGACGGGTCTTTACCCACTGTATGCCTGATCCACAGCCCGTTGTGTGGCGTTTTATTGTAAGACTATAAATACTCTCTACCTTCCAAGGTAGAGAGTTGGAGCTCATAATAAGATTTTTCTTTCTCTCACTAAAGTTCCTAAACCTCTAACTTTCTCTCTCTAAAAACCACTTGTACGCCTACTTTGCATTATGGTTTGATGTGTATGTGAAATCCAATATCTTACAAAATCCAAGAACATGAAAGATGAGTGATCAAACCATGACTTTGGATACCTGATAAGGTTTTAAAATGTACCTTTTTGAGGGGTCATTTAAGCCCTTATTTGATCACTTTTGTATCCGTTATTACTTAATATCGTTCCTTTTCACTTTTTAGGTATCTTGAAGGCAAAATGCTGGAATGACACTTATTCGGACGAAAAGACGCGAACATACGAAGAAAATGGCCAAAGTCAAGAATCGCGACACTCAGGCTACTGGACCAGAAGGGGACGGCGTCAGGTGTTATCTGCGATGCCGTCGCATCACTTTTGTGACAGCTCAGTAGCCAAATTGCTTATTTACAAGTGACGGTTTCAGGTTTTAAAAGAGTAGGTCGTCGCAACTCAGACGGCCTAGATTTGATCCAGACGACGTCAGAGACTAAAGGGGACGGCGTCACAATCATAAGGTGACGCCGTCGCAAGACTAACATGGCCAAGATGAAACCCTAATGACGGTGACCCGACGGCGTCACAAATCAAAGGGTGACGCCGTCACATTTGTAATCTTATATATAGAATCCGAATTTTTAGTTTTCGGTGTGTAGTCTTTTGGAGTAAAAACCTAAACCGAACCAAGGCTATCTTGTACAGTATTTTAGGGTTCCAAACCCTATCTTACATCAAGATAAGTGTTTTACTTCATTTTTTAATTATGTCTTCAATTACTTGTGTGAATGCTTGCATGTTCCCCATGTCCGGCTAATTTACTTGTGTGTTTGCTTAGGGAATATGAAACTTAATTATTGAATATTGATTGGTTGTCTCTTATCTTAATTATTAATGATCTAGTAATGTGATAGGTCATCCGTTGTGTAGTTAATGCTTGATTAATCATTGTGAACCTTAGTTTATAACACCTAGAGTTGTTGTAGGCTAAACCATCCGAAGAGTACCTTAGAGTTAAAGTTTATAAATCCTAGAGACTTTGTAGGCGATAACCTTTGGTAGTTTCAAAGAGTTAGGGATAAACGCATACCCTACGACCTTAGACACACAACGTGATTAAGAATAAGGATATGACAATTCAACCATCAATAGGAGATAATTAAGGAGTAATAAAACCTAAGTAAACACATCTTTAAATCATCATACGAGCACACAATAATTAGACATAAACTACCCTCACCACTAGATTAGATAATTAGATAAGTAGAGTAATCGGTAGAAATACCAACCCCCCAAATCCAAACCCCGAGATTCGTACCTTTCCATTTCTTAAAAAACATAAAAAGATAAAAATAATCTTCCTCAACCCCCAACAATAGCGTAGTAACTTCTCACTAGCATTCCTATTCCCCTAGAGAACGATATCAATTCTCATGGCTTACCCTAATACTACACTACAACGATTAGGTTCACTGCCTAGGGTGTTGACAAACCTGCTCGATGAAAAGGAAGTTCATTTGACCCCGAACGACGCGTGTAGCATTATCAAGTTTTTGGCGCCGCTGCTGGGGAATAGAATAGCTAGTTAGGAGTCCACCTCGTTTAGGTTTCTTTGCTTGATTCCTATCAAGTAAATTTTTTTTCTCAATTTTAGCTTCCTCGTAGTCTATCCTCCCTTCTTCGTGACCTTTGTTTGTAACCCCATCACTTTTCATCATGGAAGGTGATAACCAACCACCAAACCTGCCATTTCCCCCTACCAACCCCCTTAGACAACTTAGAACCCGCAGTTCCACCAAAACCCTTCTTGAACCGTTTGCAGAACCCGAAGGAGAGCTCAATAGGTGAAGAAAAGCTCTCCATAACTCGAAACCTCAAGGCACTACCATCAACTTTGATGAAGCCACAACTGATGAAGAGTCCGTTCATTCCCCCCAATCCCCTAAAACCATCAACATTGACAATTTGAGCCAACATAGCGAGGAAATTCCCGCTACTCCGGTCAATGGACCGATTAATCCACCTGAAGCAAAGTCCCTCGGGGAATACTCTTCCCCCTCTGCATCTGGATTTACCAATGCCATTGTCTATCCTTCGGAGCAAGTCAATGAGTTGTTGCATGCCTCCACATTTGGCTCATTCAGAATGCATGTCAATTCCATGGATCCAACAGTGAAAACCCAATTCATCACATCAAACAATTTTTAAAAATTGTTGATGCTATCTATGCCGACGGAGCATCCAAGGAGACATCTAGACTCCGGTTTTTCCCATTCTCCCTTCAAGGATAGGCCAAGGAGTGGCTCGATAAGCTGCCTCCAAAGTCCATTTTCACGTGGGAACAACTAACGACCAAGTTCACCAAGAAGTTCTTTCCCCTGAAAGAACTGCATTAATCAAGAGCAAAATTCTTCATTTCCATAAAACCGATGGAGAGTCTATCGTTAACTCCTGGACTCGCTACAAAGATCTCATTCAACAAGCCCCACATCATGGTATCAACCTTCGGTTGCTTGTTCAAATCTTTTACGACAATGTCTCTCGAAAGGATAAAAAAGGGATTGATTTCTCAACTAGCCGAAGAATTTCTAATCTCACTGCGGAAGAAGGGTGGGACCGCATTGAGGAATTTGTTCAATACCAAGACAACCCTTGGAATGAGCCAGTAACTGCAATGAGTATCTCTTCTTTCTCGAGTAAAAAACTTATCATCTCGATGATGATCGGATTAAGAAAGCACAAGAGAAGCTTGCATACCTCACAAAATCGCCTGAACCCAAAAGGTTATTTAACCCATACCTTTTATGCAACATTTGTGGAGGGCCACACGAGAGTGATGAGTGTGATGACACACGCCAAGAGAGCGTCTTCCTTTCCAGTCATGATATTTATGATGACCCTTCACTTCTTACATTCTATCAAAATGATGAATGTGATCCTTGGGGTAATCTGAAATGAAAGACGGAAGGACAGGAAGGATCTGAATACACCATCCGTGATGCCTTTGAAAAATAACTCGGGTAATTTACCATAGAAGGGGCCACACTCTTAAAAGGTCTTGAAGGATTCATTCAAGAGCAGCAAGCTGAATTAGAGAGTCAATTCACCGAGCTCCACAAAAGAATAAGCGAACCTGGCTTAACCCGTCATGATCCAACTTGTGCCATTACTACTCGGTCAGGAATTACTACCAAAGATCCCCCACACCCTGACCAGAATCCCACCACCAGGGAGCCCGCGTCAAGAAACGAAGCAATTCCTGAACCCCCTCACGATCCCCCTCCACAAACACCAGCACCTGCCCAGCGACCAACTCTCGCACGGATCCCTTATCCCTCGCATCTAAGGAATCAAAAGGCTGAAGAAGACAATGAGAGAATATTGTCTTACTTAAAATGAGCTTTCGTCAACATACCACTTCTTGATGTATTCTATCATATCCCTAAACATAGCAAATACTTCAAGAGGATAATATCTAATCAAAAGAAACTTGAAGGGTTGATATCATTAGGGGAAGAGTGCTCGGCTGTGATCCAGAAAGGCCTGCCTAAGAAGAAAGAAGATCCAAGCAGTTTTACCATTCCTTGCTCTATAGGGGCGCTTTGTATGAAAAACGCCTTGGCGGATCTTGGGGCAAGCATTAACCTGATGCCTCATTCCTTGTTCCTCAAACTTGGATATTCAGGGCTGAAACCAACTAGAATGAAAAGGTGGGAGAATTCAAGGATTCTATGAGTCATTCCTCATTGGAGTTTGTGAAAATGTTCTTGTAAAGGTGGGAGAATTCAAGTTTCCAGTTGATTTTGTGATTTTAGAAATGGAGGAAGATAACTCAGTCCTAATAATCCTTGGAAGACCTTTCTTGGCTACAGCTCGTGCCATTATCGATGTTCATGATGGTAAACTCACTTTACGAGTGGGGTCTGAGAGCTTGACCTTCGACATCAAGGATTCTATGAGTCATTCCTCCTCCTACGATCACCCTGTTTATTTTGTTGATGACATAGATGGCGGCATTGACGAGTATCTATTAAACGAATTCATGAATGATGATAACAACACAATATACAATGACGAAGAAATTGAGATGGTTGGAGCTGTTTCCTTTTATCCTCGTAGGGAAGAAATTGAACCCATTGAGCTTCAAAAGCCAGAAAACAAGCTAAGACCATCAATCAAGGAACCCCCTACCTTAGAACTGAAAGATCTCCCGAGTCACCTGGAATACGCCTTCCTTCAAGGAGAGGACCAACTCCCTGTCATCATAAGCTCTTCGCTGACCACTGATAAGAAAGAGAAGCTCTTGGAAGTTTTAAAAGAGTACAAAGGGGTGATCGCATGGAGTGTTGCTGACACTAAGGGTATTGATTCTACATTATGTACTCATAAAATCCTCATGGAAGAAGATTACAAACCAACTGTTCAACCGCAGAGGAGGGTTAACCCTAATATCAAGGAGGTAGTAAAGAAGGAGGTCGTCAAGCTCCTTGACACAGGTCTCATCTACCCCGTTTCAGATAGCCCATGGGTCAGCCCAGTCCAAGTGGTTCCAAAAAAGGGAGGAATGACGGTTGTAAAGAATGAAAAGGGTGATTTAGTACCACAGAGAACGGTTACTGGTTGGCGTGTTTGTATCGACTACAGAAAGTTAAATGATGCCACCCGGAAGGATCATTTTCCTCTGCCATTCATTGACCAAATGCTCGAAAGGTTAGCCGGGCATGACTACTACTGTTTCCTTGATGGCTTCTCAGGATACTTCCAAATCCCCATTGCCCCTGAAGATCAAGAAATGACTACGTTTACATGCCCATATGGGACTTTTGCTTACAATCGAATGCCTTTCGGGTTATGCAACGTCCCCGCCACCTTTCAGCGATGTATGATGGCCATATTCCATGAACTAATTGAGGACAACATGGAAGTATTCATGGATGATTTCTCGTTATTTGGTAATTCCTTCGACCTTTGTCTATCCAACCTTAAGAAGATGTTGAAACGGTGTGAAGAAACTAATTTGGTCCTGAATTGGGAAAAATGTCACTTCATGGTAAGAGAAGGAATTGTCTTGGGGCATAAAGTCTCCGGAAATGGAATCGAGGTCGATAGAGAAAAAATCGAAGCGATATCCAAACTACCCTATCCTACTACCGTTAAGGCCATTCGAAGCTTTCTAGGACATGTGGGCTTTTATAGAAGGTTTATTAAGGACTTTTCAAAAATTGCCCGCCCGATGACGCAGCTTCTTGTCAAGTATGCCCCTTTTGATTTTTTGGAAGAATGCAAAGAAGCATTCAATCGTCTAAAGAAAGATCTCACTCATGCTCCAATAATGGTCACCCCTGATTGGTCTCCACCATTCGAAATCATGTGCGATGCTAGCGATTATGCTGTAGGCGCCGTGCTTGGCCAAAGAAAAGAAAAGCATTTTCAACCAATTTACTATGCTAGCAAAACCATGAATGTAGCGCAAGAAAATTACACGACCACCGAGAAAGAGCTTCTAGCTGTGGTTTTTGCCTTCGACAAGTTCAGGCACTATCTCGTCCTTTCTAAGATTGTCGTCTTCACTGATCACTCTGCCTTACGCTACTTGTTTTCCATGCAAGATGCAAAACCCCGACTCATTAGGTGGATTCTATTACTTCAAGAATTCAACATTGAAATTCGAGATAAAAAGGGGGCTGAAAATCTTGTTGCTGATCATCTGTCATGTTTGGAAAACCCCGATCTTGAGAAGTTGGACCATACAGAGATTCGCGACTCTTTTCCCGAGGAGCGACTAATGGCCATTAAGGAAATTGAGCCATGGTATGCGGATTACGCTAACTATCTGTCCAGTAGGGTTTTACCAAATTACATGACCAAGCAAGATAAGAGAAATTTTTTCACCACACTTAAATATTACTTCTGGGATGAACCCTTCCTATTCCGCATATGCCCCGATCAAATCATTCGACATTGTGTGGCCGGAAGAGAGATTGATCGAGTTCTGAAAGAATGCTATGCGGGACCATCTGGGGGACATCACGGTGTAAATGTCACGGCACGGAAGGTTTTCGATGCCGGGTTCTACTGGCCTACCATTTTTCGGGACGTTAAAAGATTGGTTCAAACGTGTGATGCATGCCAATGATCGGGAAACATCTCGCGAAGGGATGAATCACCTCATAATTATATCCAGGTCTGCGAAATATTCGATGTTTGGGGTATAGACTTCATGGGACCTTTTCCATCATCCGAAGGAAATGAATACATTCTCGTAGCTATCGACTATGTATCCAAATGGGTGGAGGCCCAAGCCCTTAGAACTAATGATGTGAGAGTAGTAATTCATTTTCTTAAAAAGATCTTCGCACGATTCGGGATTCCCAAGGCATTGATCAGTGATAGAGGAACCCACTTTTGCAATGCTCAAATGGAGAAGGTAATGAAGAAGTATGGCGTTCCACATAGATTTTCTACTGCATATCATCCTCAGACGAATGGACAAGTAGAAAACACAAATAGGGCATTAAAGCGGATACTTGAAAAAACGGTCCACCAGAATAGAAAAGATTGGGCATTCAAACTGGATGAGGCACTCTGGGCATTCAGAACTGCTTACAAAACGCCTATCGGAACAACCCATTTTCGCTTGGTATACGGGAAGGTGTGCCACCTCCCTATTGAACTTGAGCAAAAAGCGTACTAGGCACTTAAGGCCTGTAATATGGATTATTCTGAAGCAGGGTCAAATAGGTTCTTACAGCTTCAAGAACTGGATGAACTAAAACTGGAAGCTTATGAATCGTCGATCACATACAAAGAAAGGGCAAAAAATGGCATGATCAACGAATAAAGAATCCTAAAAAGTTTTTGGAAGGAGATAAGGTGCTCCTGTATAATTCAAGACTGAGATTATTTCCCGAAAAACTCAAATCGAGATGGTATGGACCTTTTTTAGTAAAGAAGCATATGAGCAATGGAGCTGTGGTGCTACTGGACCACGATGAAAGGGAATTTACCGTAAATGGATAACGTGTGAAACATTATCAGTTGGATAATAATGAAATGGTCAACGATAAAGATATTGTTTTATAAGGAGGTGACGGTAATGAAGTCACGTAACGGCACGACTACGAGTCTAGCTACAAGACTCATAAATAAAGAAAAGCGCTTCGTGGGAGGCAACCCATGCTTAATTTTTTGCTTGTTTGTGTCATATATCTTTTATTGATTGCTTATTCTCATGTTTGAATTTGTAAAAATGCTTTATTTTGTTTTTAACCTTGTCTTAATTACATATAAAGGTATTTTACATAAAGGATAAGTGTAGGGAGGATTACACACGTTTTCAAAAGAAACGTAAACATGAGAATTTCAATTAATTAAAAGATATATGTGTGTGTTTGTTCGAGTCAAATGCTTGTATCGAGTCATAATGGGTGTTTTACAGGAAATTTTTCCAGATTCTAAAGATGTAAATTTTCCAGAATTTATTTTCTAGAAAATCGCAGACCATTTTTTGTTAGGATAACCTGACGGCGTCAGGAATGAGCAAAAACAACTGATTACTTTTTCTCGTTTTCTGAGCTACTTATAATTTTTTGGAAATTTCCAGGTCTTAATTTTCTAGAAATTCTGTAAACATCCATTCCACAAGCATTATATCCTAGTTTAGTAGAGTCTTATATATATTATTACCGCCGATTTTACGCGAAGGTTTCATTTGTTTTCTTCAAGTGTGCAGGTTTAATTTATCAAGAAGAAGATACATAAGATAAGAAGGAGCTTTTCACGCAAACTTTCTTCTTAAAGAAAGATGTAACCACCACTTTACACGGATCCTACCGAGCTAATCAAGGGAGTACTAGTTTCTTTTATCTTTTATTACCTTCCATTATCATAACTTTGATACTTTCGGGGAACATTGGGGACAATGTTCAGTTTAAGTGTAGGGAGGGAAAATAAAACGGGAACTTTGAAACTATGCTTATCCTTGATTATTTGCTTTGTCCAATTGCATTTGTGTAATAAACCATGAGAAAATGTCGGTTAGGGTAATTTTGGCACGAAATTTAAAAATTTTCATGACATATAGGAGTGGGCCATTAGTCTTAACAAAAGCGTCTCATGGATAGGAAATTATATGACTAGCACAAAAACCCTTTACCACTTAAATTCCACCCAAAATGTGAGGATCGCCCTTAGATTAGTAGGAATTAAAGCATTCATCTTTAATGCTTAGTGTGTGAACCGGTAGTATAATAGATTCTAGAACTTGTTTTGTGATGCATCCCGAGATCGCTAGTAAGACTACACTTGTGTAGTTAGGAATAACTAAATGATAAGAGGCATTAGGATAACCCTTGTTTGATACCCGTAATATAATTACTTCTTCCACATCGGTTGAGTAATTCCCCTACACCTTTGCGTTGTACTCATCTTTAGTACACGATACCCCTAGTTAACCCCTCAGAGCCTATCCTTTCATGGTTCTCGTGATGTTTCGGTTTTCTAGAATATCAATGAAGAGCATTGTTTACACCCCACCCCCAAATGTACACCCAAATCGCCTTAGCCTACCTTGTATGCACTCACTTTTAGTGCATTATTATTATCACACTAAACCTTAGTTCAATTATCTAGTTGCTTGCATAAGTTGCTAAGTCGAGTCATATCCTTTGTACACAGTTTTGGGATGATTGGGACTCATGGGAAAAGTTAAAGTTCATGAAATGACGGGAAGGGAACGTTAAATTCAAATTCCCTTTATTTGCGTAATAATGTACTCCAAGTGTTTTGATCTTTTCAATTCGGGTCAAATTAGTGTTAGAGTAATAAAAACTCAAGTGTAGGGATGTGCCTATAAATCCCTATCATTTTGATGTTATCGTAGAGGATGGTAGAGTAAAAGTGTATGTGGAAAAAAAAAAAAAAAAAAAAAAAAAAGGGCTACCATCCTACATCTATCTTTAATTTATGTTTGTTTGTTTCAGTTATCTAGAGTCTAGATTTTCGAGTCTTGGCTTAGCAACACCATTCTTTGCATGCTTGTAACATAAAGATTTTTGACTTTCCACCGCTAAATATCCTATCCCGCCAAACCCTTTGTTTCCCTACCGTAAGCCTAACATTACAACCCTTTAAAAGACCTCTTTGATAGTCTTTCCTAGGTGCTTACGCCAAAGCGATGGAGGTTTGATCTAGTCTCAAGCCTATGGTAATCTATGTACTAGGACCGGTTAATGAGTGTTTATCTTCCATTTCCAACTTGTTATATTTCATATACACCCGAGAGATGTGAGTATCCAAACACCCCATGTGAGGTGCTAGTATGTAATTTCCGTGCTTGTTATGACTTTTGCGGGGCTTATATGTGTTGTGGATTGTTCTAAACCAATGCTTCATGACCCCTAACTTATAAATTAATTGGCTAAAAGCACATTTGCTTGAGGACAAGCAAATACCAAGTGTAGGGATATTTGATAAGGTTTTAAAATGTACCTTTTTTAGGGGCCATTTAAGCCCTTATTTGATCACTTTTGTATCCGTTATTACTTAATATCGTTCCTTTTCACATTTTAGGTATTTTGAAGGCAAAATGCTGGAATGACACTTATTCGGACGAAAAGGCGCGAATATACGAAGAAAATGGCCAAAGTCAAGTATCGCGACACTCAGGCTGCTGGAACTGAAGGGGACGGCGTCAGGTGTTATCTTCGACGCTGACGCATCACTTTTGTGACGGCTCAGTAGCCAAATTGCTTATTTACAAGTGACGGTGTCAGGTTTTAAAAGAGTAGGTCGTCGCAACTCAGACGGCCTAGATTTGATCCAGACGACGTCAGAGACTAAAGGGGACGGCGTCACAATCATAAGTGACGCCGTCGCAAGACTAACGTGGCCAAGATGAAACCCTAATGACGGCGACCCGACAGTGTCACAAATCAAAGGGTGACGCCGTTGCATATGTAATCTTATATATAGAATCCAAATTTTTTAGTTTTCGGTGTGTAGTCTTTTGGAGTAAAAACCTAAACCGAACCAAGGCTGTCTTGTACAGTATTTTAGGGTTCCAAACCCTATCTTACATCAAGATAAGTGTTTTACTTCATTAATTTAATTATGTCTTCAGTTATTTTTGTGTATGCTTGCATGTTCCCCATGTGTGGCTAATTTACTTGTGTGTTTGCTTAGGGAATATGAAACTTAATTATTGAATATTGATTGGTTGTCTCTTATCTTAATTGTTAATGATCTAGTAATGCGATAGGTCATCCGTTGTGTAGTTAATGCTTGATTAATCTTTGTAAACCTTAGTTTATAACACCTAGAGTTGTTGTAGGCTAAACCATCCGAAAAGTACCTTAGAGTTAAAGTTTATAAATCCTAGAGACTTTGTAGGCGATAACCTTTGGTAGTTTCAAAGAGTTAGGGATAAACGCATACCCTACGACCTTAGACACACAATGCGATTAGGAATAAGGACGTAACAATTCAACCATCAATAGAAGATAATTAAGGAGTAATAAAACCTAAGTAAACACATCTTTAAATCATCATACGAGCACACAATAATTAGACATTGACTACCCTCACCACTAGATTAGATAATTAGATAAGTAGAGTAATCGGTAGAAATACCAACCCCCCAAATCCAAACCCCGAGATTCGTACCTTTCCATTTCCTAAAAAACATAAAAAGATAAAAAAATAATCTTCCTCAACCCCCAACCTTAGCGCAGTAACTTCTCACTAGCATTCATATTCCCCTAGAGAACGATATCAATTCCCGTGGCTTACCCTAATACTACACTACAACGATTAGGTTTACTGCCTAGGGTGTTGAAAAACTTGCTCGACGAAAAGGAAGTTCCTTTGATCTCGAACGACGCGTGTAGCATTATCAATACCATTTGTAACATATTGGATTTCATAAACACATAAACATACAAATCAATGGGGCGTATGAATTGAGTTCTAGAGAGAGAAAGTAAAGAGAGTTGGGAACTTAGTGAGACAAATAAAAATGAATATTGAAAGCTCCAACCCTTTGCCTTGCTAGGCAAAGGGTATTTATAGTTACTTACAAGACACACCTCCTACGGGCTGTGGATCAGGCATACAGTGGGTAAAGACCCGTCCGTCCTCCACAGTGTTACTTAACAGACTGCTTACTAACACTAAATAACTACGACTACGAGCTTTCTAAAGATTACGTATACTTGAGGTGACCTACACTTTAACTACTGGATTTTCTAAATCCTAACAAAGTCTATAAGCATACTTCTTGCTTATGCTTGTGCTAATGATCTTAAGTTTTTTCAAATGGATGTTAAAAGTGCTTTTCTAAATGGATTTTTCAATGAAGAAGTCTATGTAGCTCAACATCCGGGCTTTATCGATTTCAAAAAACCTAACTACGTGTTCAAACTAAAGAAAGCTCTTTATGGTCTTAAACAAGCCCCAAAAGCTTAGTATGATAGACTCAAAACATTTTTAATCAAAAACAACTACACCATAGGGTTAGTTGATAATACTCTTTTCACCAAGAAAAATGAATCAAATATAATTATTGTTCAAATATATGTTCACCATATTATATTCGGATCGACTTGTCAAGACATGTGTGATGATTTCTCAAAGATCATGCATGATGAGTTCGAGATGAGTATGATGGGAGAACTTAGCTTCTTTCTTGGTCTACAAATTAAGTAACTAGAAGATGGTATCTTCTTTAATCAATCTAAATACATAAAAGAAATTCTTAAGAAATTTGGTTTAGAAGAGTCAAAACCTATAAGAACTCCTATGTCATCCGATACTAAACTTACAAAAGATGAAGACGATGAATCTGTTGATAATACCAAATGCCGGGGTATGATTGGTAGTCTACTCTATCTTATGGCTAGTGGGCCGGATATAATGTTTAGTGTTTGTCTATGTTCTAGGTTTCAAGAAGACCCTAAAATCTCACACTTAGAAGCCGTCAAAAGAATATTTAGATATGTTAAGGTTACTACTCAATTAGGATTATGGTATCCTAAGGGAACGAGGGTAGAAACAATTGTATATGCAGATTCTGACCATCCAGGTGATTATGTTGATCTAAAAAGTACAAGTGGTGTGTGTACTTTTATGTGATGTTATTTAACATATTGGTTCTCGAAGAAGCAAACGGCATTGGCCATTTCAACAACCATTGCCGAATATGTCTCCGCTGGCAAAGCATGCCAATAAGCACTATGTATGAAACAAGCGTTAGTTGACTACGACATCCATCTAAGTGATATAGCCATTGTATAGGACAAAAAAGGTGCTATTGACTTAAGCAAGAATCCGATGTTGCACTCCCGTACCAAGCATATAGAGATCCGTCATCACTTCTTAAGACACAATGTTCAAAAAGGGAACATTTCTATTGAGAAGGTAGCATCCGAAGACAATATAGCTGATGTCCTCACCAAACCATTGAAGCGGGAACAATTCAACTTGCTTCGTCTTGGTCTTGGTCTCATGGAAAAATCGTCGTAATTTACTTCTCAACTCTACAAGTTATGTAAAAATTGGCCTTCTTCTTTTCTGAGTCTAGGATCTCTATTTCACACACAACTCACAAACAATACGGGAATTTTAAAAACCCAAGGTAATTTTTATTTATAACATGTAATTTCATATTTATTTTTTTTAACTAAAAGATAAACGTTTCCTTCAAACAAGAAACTTCTTCGAAATGCTTTCTAAAAGATACTTCTTCCCGTATCATTTTCATAAAAGCTATTTCTCACATCTAGGACAAACCTTTTTCATTATTAATACAAAGTAAAAACCCGTTTTCATTGCATCTCATGTCTTTTGAATGCTAAAGAGAACACATAACTAATATATGTTTTTGACTACATTCATTTAAGCAACAATAAATTTAGGAGCACTCGGGTTATCTCACATAATAGTATGCTTTTTTCACTTTTAGTATATTTTTCTTTTTCTTTTTAGGAGTCGAGATAACCACAACTCCAAATAGTTTGCATAGAGGCACACAGTAGGAACAAATGTTTTCAAAAGGAAAAATTTGAGCTGCCTGAGTCACCAGTACCACAGATCCCAGCATTAACGTTGGACGGTTCCCTCAAGGGAAGGATCCGTGGGAACCGTGAGACAGAACCTGAATTTCTCTTATATTTTTCTCACTTTGGCTATAAACCTTAATATTTTCATCATTTTACCTCTTTCACTAATGAATATATTACTTAATGCTTGTGTTCTCATGATCACATGCCTTAAATTCATATCTAATCATTAGATTTTAGTCTATATTTTGGGTTAAGCATTCGTTACAATGCACTATTTTCTCTATAAATAAGGTTCCCAAAATGCTTGCATATCCATCACTCTCAACCTCACAAACATCTTCATCCAAAAAATCTCCCAACATTGATGAATCACCTAGTGCAAACAACCCTCTTCAAGAAATCCAAAACTTTATCCTACCACCTTCTGTAGTACCACCACCTAAATCTAGAAAAACCGCACGAATTAGCATCCGGCCTTGTTGTTTAGCCAAACCATTGTCAAAGAGTTCATCACCAACTACTCATTCACCACAAAATGATTCCATAATAGCACCTCCCTCATCTCCAACAATCACACCACCACCATCACCTATCAAGTCTCCACCTAAGATCATTCTATCGGAACTCCTTAAGACTCCGAAAACACTCCAACAAACAACCCAAAAGAACTAGTCTTTTTAACACCACCCACATCTCCAAACACAATTTACAAAGACCTTGTAACTTCACCACTTTAGCTCCCTTTGTCTTACAAGAACATCTAGGTTCTTTTTCACCACCACTTCCAAACATTCCGGACTTTGATCCATATTTTTCAATTTTTCCACCACATCTTCCGCCTCCCACAAATCAAACTAACTCGAAAACCATCCACATGCATTACCCGCATCATTTACATTGTGAACATTGCCAATCCACTAGGGAACTTGTAATGGAAATTAGGGACGAGATGCGATTCATCTTTAAACACATCATTGATCGCATCAACATCATCACTCACCAAAACTTCCATCCTTAACATTATGCAAGCATAGAAGGAATGATATTACTATTTTCTCTATTTTTTTTCTTTTGAGTTAGTTTTAAAGAACAAACCTTGTTATTAGTTTTTACATGTTTGTATGTTGCCTATATACCACTACACTTTGTTATTTTATTACAAGGCGTTGTTTACATACCTTGGCTCTCCATCTTGTTTCTCGTCAATCACAAGATTTTATTGCATGTTACTACTAACATTTTCTTTATAGGAGTTATATTTTCTCACTTGACACCCTTTTCTAGGGGGAGCTACCACCAAGGGGGAGTTAGTGATTCGTGGATCATATTATTTCTCCACACTTTATTTCTTCGTTAGGGTCGCTTTTTGTTTCGACAAAAAGGGGGAGAAGAAGTAAAACTTATGCTTTCAAAACATACATCTAATCTTAAGTTTTACTCATCATAACATTATGTTTTGTCATCAACAAAAAGGGGGAGATTGTTAATACAAATAAATCGTAAAAATGTTTATTCATATTTAGCGATCTCTTTGTGTTTTGTTAATAACAAATATAAAGTTATCATAAGTAAAATTATAAGGATACATGTTATTTTTGGAAAGCATTTATATATCATTGAACATTAATTGTTGTAATGATTCACTTATTGTAATAGTTTTTTAGGATGGGTAATAACCATAACACATGACCCATACCCATAGAGCATATCCATAACCCATGGAGCTAACCCATGACCCATTGACTAGATGCATTGCATCTTCTAGATACATTGTATCTATTTGGATACCCATGGTCTAAAGTCTATGACCCATGACCCATATCCCATTTAGGAGGAGCGTCCTACGGATCCCTCAGTTTACACTCTACAGATCCCTCATGCAAGGGATCCGTGGGATCCGTGCAACAGTGGCAAGTTTTTTCCTATAAATAGAGAGCCATTTCCTCATTGTAACTTACCCCCTCTTCTTACAAACTCTCTCATTTATTCTTTCATTCTTCTAATCTCAGATCTCTTGATCTATATAGTAGTTCTTCTTTCTTTTGTTGTGACTCTCATATACGTCCTTCTCTAAGGCGGGATCACTAGATACTACAAGTCATCCAAGCAAGGGGTCCTTGATTGATTTTGTTCCTCTACAAGATTTACGTAGCAAAGATCTTGTATTTCTTATTTCGCATAGTTGTTGTGTTATAGTTGTGTTGGTTTGGTCCTCCGTGTTAAGGACTCGGTATTTAGCTTTGTACCGGAAAAAGTGTAAGCGACGTTGTGAAGGCTTCTCCGCCAAGTCGAAGGAGTTTGTTGACATAGTGCTTGAACTCTCGAGTAGGTGACTCGGGGAGTGGAGTAGGGCAAGGAAGGTGTCCTTGTAGCCGAACCACTATAAATCTGTTGTGTCATTTCTATCCTTTACTTTACTTTCTTTTCTTTACTTGCATTACTTATAGATCTATACTTTCTATCCATCCATACGATTTCACATAATATCGAATCTAAAGTTTTTTTAAACTAAATTAAAATCGGCAAAACTATTCAACCCCCCTTCTAGTTTTCCACAGTATTGGTTGAGAGTTATAGCTTGTCAAATTCGCTGCTAGATTGTTGTGTTGGTAGGTTTTTTTCAAGATAAGTTTTGGTGTTTACAATGACAATGAAGATCGAGATTAAAGACGGGTTAACAATTGTAGCTAAGCCAGGGTATAACCTAGTTGTGATGTGGCTGACGTGTGGTTCAAAGATGATCAGACTTGATTGAGTATGTTGATCGCGATGGTTCCTTATGTCGAAAGTCTTCCTAACAAGGACATGGTTAGGCGACATGTCCCGGTAGAGAGAAAGCATGGATACAAGATGATAGATCACAATCATTATCGTTGAAGAAGAGATCCACATCATTGGAGAGGTTTTATAGATTTTGAATCAAGAGAGAATTTGGTGGTAATTTATTCACATTCATAAAATAGAGTTGTTAAGTTAGTAATAATCTAAATCAATGAATTATTTTTGTTGCCTATTTTAATATGAGTTAATTATGGGGGGCAAGCTTATATGTGGGATTAGTAACCTTGGTGACCAAGTTAGCTTGGTGAACAAGCTAACGTTTTTTTATAAATAGAATTCATTAGCTATGGGTATTGGAGAGGATGTGAGAAAAAGGAGAGGCCTCCCATTCTATGTGGTGGTCTCAGTGATTCGATAACGACTGAGGTGAATTTCGTTATTGTAATCAACCGTTGAGAGTGGTGTGAGGAAATTTAAAAGTGTCGAGAGTTGAGCGTCTCCAGTTTTGTAATATCTTTGATGTAGTGAATTTTAAGTGGCCTACTGGTCCCCGTTGTGTTTACTCTCCTTAGAGAGGTATGTGTGTGTATTATTTTCATTTTCTTTATTGTTTGTTATTGTTGTGTGATCCATTGTCGTGGGTGTAATATCCCAACAACAATACACCAAAAAGATTGAAGTCAAAAGTATGATACATACACTTAAAAAATAAATGGTATTTTTTAACTTCATCTTAATAACATATAAAGGTATTTTGCTCGTTTTTAAGAGCAAAAATTCAAACATGTAATAACTTGTAATTGATAATTAACACATACTTTGTTTTTGTTTTTTTTATTTGTGTCAAATACTTATGTAAGTGTTTTATAAGTTTTTGCAAGAAAATGGACTTTAGAAAATAGGTTTTTCCAGAAAATAAATCTAGAAAACAAAACGAAACAAATCTCTTAGGTCAGCCTAACGACGTCAGCTAATGTAGCACGTTTTTTTTTTCAAATATTTGTTAAATGTCGAAACTTAGTTTTTAAAAATTTCTAGAATTATTATATGTCCAGATTTCCTGTATAAATTAGTATTTCATAAACCTTAATGTGGAAAACTAGAATGGGGGTTGAATAGTTTTGCCGATTTTAAGTTTAGTTTCAAAAAGTTTAAATTCGGTCTTATGTGAATTCGTATAGATGGATAGAAAGTAGAAAGCATTAAGTAAAGTAAATAATGAAAGAAAGTAAATTAAAGGATAGAGAGTAGTGATAACGCTACACGCGTCGTTCGGGGTCAAGGAAACTTCCTTTTCTTCGAGCAAGTTTTATAACACCCTAGGTAGTGAACCTAATCGTTGTAGTGTAGTAATTAGGGTAAGCCATGGGTATTGATATCGTTCTCTAGGGGAATAGTGTCGTTAGGCTGAAGTGTATGTCGATTTAAGTCTAAAGGTGAGGGATGATTATTTTTGTATTTTTATATTTTATGAATCTCGGTTTTGGAGGGGAGGGTGGAATTAGTTGCTAGTCAACTATCCCAAAAGGTACTAACTAAATTAGGGGTCTACCAGTAACGTGAGGCGTATCTACTTATGATGTATTACTCCTTGCTAGCTATCCAATTCTACCTACTGAATTGTCACGTCTTATTGATGGTTGAATTGTCACGTCCTTATTCTTAACGCGTTGTGTTTTCTAAGGTCGTAAGGTGTGCATTCCCTAACTCTTTATAGTCACCTTTAAGTGTAGTAAACAAAATCCACTAAGTCATTCATAAACTAACTTTAAGGTTATCTTTGGTTTAGTAAACGAAATCCACCAAGTCATTCATAAACTATCAAAGATTTATCAAGTATTAAACACAACGATAGCCTAGTCGCACTCCTAAGCTAATTACAATTAAGATAAGAGACAACCAATCAAACAAGAGACAGTAGGATGCAAGAATTATAAACTAAACCAATTAGACTCATTGAAATTGTCACACCCTAATGATGAAGATAGACACAAGCATCACTAAGAAATCAATAAGATCTAATTAATTATATACAAGTTTCATACAATCATAAGCAAACACTAGGTGAATTAGCCAAGCATAATTAATGAAGAGCAAGCAACAATTATGATAATTGAAGACATACCATAGGATTGGATTAACAAACAAAACATTACACGATGTTTATAGAGTGTTTGAAACCCTTTAAGTTGCTGGAAAAACACCTACCTAAACCCTGGAATCAGACTAAGGGTTTAGGGCTTACAAAAAGTGAAGTTATAATGTTATATTTATAGGCAGATTTTCTGTCGGCAAAGAGCGACGGCATCACACCTAAAGAGTGACGGCGTCTTGACCATTTGTTCACCAAATTGTATATTTTCTCGTTCTGGTCGCGTGGGCTTTTGAACCACTTAAATCCGAGTTCGTATGCAAAAGTTATGGCCAAAACAGTATCAGCTACTTCGCGTGCATCTTGTAGCTCGTGACGGCGTCACCTTATGCCTGTGACGCCGTCCCCTTCAATCTTTTAAAACCTAAAGCCGTCACTTGCAAATAAGAGTTTTGGCTTCTGTCCCGTCACAAAATCCTCTGACGGCGTCGCAGTTAAGCAGTGACGCCGTCACCTTGTCCTTCAGCAGCTCTGAGTGTCTCGATTCTTGACTTTGGCCATTTTCTTCGTATATCTGCTCCTTTTCGTCCAAATAAGTGCCATTACAGCAATTTGCCTTCAAGAGACCTAAAAAGTGAAAAGGAACGATATTAAGTAATAACGGATACAAAAGTGATCAAATAAGGGTTAAATGACCCCTCAAAAAGGTACATTTTAAAACCTTATCAAATATCCCTACACTTGGTATTTGCTTGTCTTCTAGCAAATGTGCTTTTAGCCAATTAATTTATAAGTTAGGGGTCATGAAGCATTGGTTTAAAACAGTCCACAACACATATAAGCCCCGCAAAAGTCATAACAAGCACGGAAATTACATACTAGCACCTCACATGGGGTGTTTGGATACTCACATATCTCTCGGGTGTATATGAAATATAACAAATTGGAAATGGAAGATAAACACTCATTAACCGGTCTTAGTACATAGATTACCATAGGCTTGAGAATAGATCAAACCTCCATCGCTTTGGCGTAAGCACCTAGGAAAGACTATCAAAGAGGTCTTTAAAGGGTTGTAATGTTAGGCTTACGGTAGGAAAATAAAGGGTTTGGTGGGATAGGCTATTTAGTGGTGGCAAGTCAAAAATCTCAATGTTACATGCATACGAAGAATGGCATTGCTAAGCCAAGACTCGACACTCTAAACTCTAGATAACTGAAAGAAACAAACATAAATTTAAAGATAGATGTACGATGGTAGCCCTTTTTTTTTTTCATACACTTTTACTCTACCATCCTCTACGATAACATCAAAATAATAGGGATTTATAGCACATCCATACACTTGAGTTTTTATTACTCTAACACTAATATGACCCGAATTGAAAAGATCAAAACACTTGGGGTATATTATTACGCAAATAAGGGAATTGGCGTTCCCTTTTAGTCATTTAAAACTTTAACTTTTCCCATGAGTCTCAATCGTCCCAAAACTGTATACAAAGGATATGACTCGACTTAGCAACTCATGCAAGCAACTAGATAATTGAACTAAGGGTTTAGGGTGATAACAATAATGCACTAAAAGTGAGTGCATAAAGGGTAGGCTAAGGCGATTTGGGTGTATATTTGGGGGTGAGGTGTAAACAATGCTCTTCATTGATATTCTGGAAAAAACCGAAACATCACGAGAACCGCGAAAAGGATAGGCTCTGAGGGGTTAACTAGGGGTATCGTGTACTAAAGATGAGTACAACGCAAAGGGTGTGGGGGAATTACTCAACCGATGTGAAAGAAGTAATTATATTACGGGTATCAAACAAGGGTTATCCTAATGCCTCTTATCATTTAGTTATTCCTAACTACCCAAGTGTAGTCTTACTAGCGATCTCGGGATGCATCACAAAACAAGTTCTAGAATCTAATATACTACCGGTTCACACTCTAAGCATTAAAGATGAATGCTTTAATTCCTACTAATCTAAGGGCGATCCTCACATTTTTGGTGGAATTTAAGTGGTAAAGGGTTTTGTGCTAGTCATATAACTTCCTATCTGTGAGACGCTTTTGTTAAGACTAATGGCCCACTCCTATATATTATGAAAAATTTTAAATTTGGTGCCAAAATTACCCTAACCGACATTTTCTCATGGTTTATTATGCAAATGAAATTGGACAAAGAAAATAATCAAGGATAAGCATAGTTTCAAAGTTCCCGTTTTATTTTCCCTCGCTACACTTAAACTGAACATTGTCCCCAATGTTCCCCGAAAGTATCAAAGTTATGATAATGGAAGGTAATAAAAAACGAAAGAAACTAGTACTCCCCTGATTAGCTCGGTAGGATCCGTGTGTGAAGTAGTGGTTACATCTTTCTCAAGAAGAATGTTTGCGTGAAGAGCTCCTTCCGATCTTATGTATCTTCTTCTTGATAAATAAAACCTCCACACTTGAAGAAAACAAACAACCCAACGCATCAAACCGAACAAAGAAAAATCACAACAAGATGTAATTCCAGACTTTTAAATAAGATATAATGCTTGTGGAATGGATGTTTGCAGATTTTCTAGAAAATTAAGATCTGGAAAATTCCAAAAATTTATAAGTAGCACAGAAAATGAGAAAAAGTAGTAAGTTGTTTTCTGCTCCTCCTGACGCCGTCAGGTTGAGATCCTGACGCCGTCAGGTTATCCTGACAGAAACTGGTCTGCGATTTTCTGAAAAAAATTCTGGAACATTTTTATCTTTAAAATCTGGAAAAATTTCATGCAAAACATCCATTATGACTCGATACAAGCATTTGACTCGAACAAACACACATGTATATCTTTTAAATAATTGTAATTCTCATGTTCACGTTTCTTTTGAAAACGTGTGTAATCCTCCCTACACTTATCCCTTATGTAAAATACCTTTATATGTAATTAAGACGAGGTTAAAGACAAAATAAAGCATTTTTACAAATTCAAACATGAGAATAAACAATCAATAGAAGATATACGACACACAAATGAAAATGAAAAACAAATACACATGGGTTGCCTCCCAAGAAGCGCTTGTTTTTGTTCGAGTCACGAGCCTGACTCTACCCTTATTTAACAGATAAAGGGGAAGTTTTTCCTACACTTAAGTTTAAGTGCGGGTGATAGTAGCGATACACACCCTTAAGGTGGAAATATGCCACGTGAGGTGAAGGGGGTGTGTGAATGGCTTCCTTCATCCTAAAACTACCCGGACTAAATTGGTTGATGGGTGTGTCGGTTCCTCGTTTATCTAAGGATGGAAGTAAAGATTGAGGTTCCGGTTCATCAACACTAGGAAATTCCCTAGAACTAAGAGTAAGACTGAGTCTACAAGTATTCAAACCTATATTCTCCAGTTGCGTTTGGTTCAAATGCTCTACCTCCATTGGGATTCCTAAAGTCTCTCCTACTACTTCCGGGTAAGTCACTGATTGGTGCTAAACCGTCAAACTATCTCACACAAGCTAGCCACTTGTGAATGGCTAACCGTAAGAAACTCAAAACAGCTCAAACACCAAATGCAATTTAGATCAGAGGAATATAGGGGATTCCTGGGTCGTTAAGTCCCACGGAGGATGAATTGGTGTTAAAAAAACTTCAGATGTCGAATAATCACTAAGGATAGTGATCAGTAAGGATTTTGATGAATAATTATACCTAAAGAAAAGATTTATAAATTACATCGACTTAAATGCAAATTAAAGGAAATTAAAAAGTTAAAATATATTAAATAAACGCTATCACTATTTTTACAATGATGAACGTTTAAAACCTAAAACGTACGTTTAAATAAAATTACGTAAACGTACAAAATAAAACGTGAACTTTAAGAAATAAAAGGCCTACAAATATAAAAATGACATTTTTACAATCCTAATAATAAAAGAAAATTATTAGAAAAAAGAAAATTATGTTTAAAACTATTTATTTAATTATTATTAATTAAAAACTATTTATTAAGTATTTAAAATGCACTAAAATACAAGAAAATATAAAATTAACATAGAAAAATGAAATTATAACTTAGAAAAATCTAAAATATGATAAAACTTATTTTAAAACTGAAAATATATTTTTTTTGACTTTTTATGTATTTATTATTAATTTAATATTATTTAAAACTAATTAAAATGCTAGAAAATACTATTTAAGCTAAGAAAATTATGGAAAAATATTTTTTTGGCTTTTTATATTTATCTTAATCTAGGAAAATTGAAAACATATTTTTTTAAGCTTTTTCTGAATTAATTGTATTAAAAGCTATTTAAAAAGACTTAAAAACTAATTTAAATGAAGAAAAATAGTAAACTGACTTAGAAAAATCTGAAAAATTCAAGAAAAGTCTAAAATAATATTATGATTCTAGGAAAAATATAAAAACAGGTGCTTGTGTGAAGGAATAAGAGGCTGCAGTGGAAACTGCTTATAAATAAGCACTTGAGAAAAGCCAAAAGGTCCAAATGAGCACCAATCCAACACAGAAGCTATAATATGCTAAAATTATCCAAATGCAACTAAAAACAACAAGCCTTATCCTCTGGATTGCAAAATTAACAGATTTGATGAGTTGAGCTATTGAGCTAAAAACAGTTTGAGGGGTCTACTTTGAGCTTAAGCACAAGCTATCCAATTAGCTGAAAATGCAAAACAGAAGTGGGAACCTACACAAGACCTGGCCAGGTGCTTACAAACCAAAAACCAGACCTTGACAAGCTCTGATTAGCTTTGTGCAAGCCCTGCAAACACCCTGTGCAGACTCAGTGTATGCTGAGTCAGTGCACAGGGCATTTTTGCCCAAGTTGATAAGCCATTTGGAGCTTATTAAAAAAATTGCAAAAATCTACTAAAATGGTGATAAGAAAATAGACCAGCTGAGGTTTTTAAAATCCCAAGTTTCATTTGATTTGGCCCAGAACTGAGCTCATGAAAATTCACCTCAGTATGGCTCAAAATGGATTTTTCAAGATTTTGACTTTTTAAGATATTAAGCAGTTTGACTTATATGAACTTGTAACTGATTCTATGGACTTATTATGTTGTAATAAGCTGTAATAAGATTATCTAGAGCTAGACTAACAACTTTTAAGCTTGCAAAATGAATTTGACAATTCAAAATCCCAACAGTGAACTGTTAAGGGTAGGATTTGGAATTTTGACTTTTATTCAAACAAGGACTGGTTTAAATGGTAGAACTGAGCTAATAGATGCTAATATGACATAGAGAAACCATAAACAATAACAAGCATTCACTGGAATGCCACTGAATCAGCAATTCCAAACACCCCAATACTAAACTGTTTTGAAGAGTTTAGCATTAAAACAAGTTTTGAAACTGAGAAATCTGTTTATTAACTTATAATTACTATATTTAAACAGGATTCAACCACAATTAACAGGTTTTAAGTACTTTAAACTAGAAAATGTAAAAATCAAGAAAATAGCTTACAAGATGAGATTCAAGAATAAACATGGAACCAATGACTGAGATCACACCCTATAGCTTTCCACAAAGCTCTATACCATAATCAATCCAAGTATTACCATGCTTCAGCTTCTGATCTTCATTCCCACAGATTTTTTATTTTTGACTATTTATTTAGTGATTTTTGACATTTTTAGTAAAACTGGATGAAAATAAGTTTAATGACTTAAAGAGCTTATAGAAGCTTATAAGTGACTAAAATAAGCTTATAGAACCAGTAACCAACATCTTTTGACATTACAATAGTAAATTGAGATTTTCAATAGTAAAACTGCATAAACTGAAAGTGTACTAAAACACTGGAATTTATTATTGAAATAGAGTTGAAATACACTGAGTTAACTTAGTTTAATACTAGAAAGATTAAAATTACACTAAAAATTGAAATTACACTTAAAACGACAAACTACTCTACTCTAAAATTAACTACTACTCTTTTTCAGCTCCTTTTTCTTATATTTATCAACCAAAAGCTTCCTTGTCGACTTCTAAGCATTTCCCACCATTTCTCAGCCATTGGATCAATCCAGATCATCAAAATTGCCAAATGGCAATTTTGGCGCCAAAAAGTCATTTGAGCAGGTAGCAGCATTAATTGCTTCTTGGGAGTATGTAGAGGTGGAGGGGGGAGGTGGAAAGGTGTTTTTACAGCTGGAGAGATAAGGGTGATGAGAAAACCATGGCTGGTTTTGGTTTGCAGTGGGGGAAGAGAAGGAGCAACAGTGAGCGCGGTTTTTATTTAAATTTCGGGTTTGGGAATTGGGCTTGGGCTTGGGCTGGGTTAAAGGGTTTAGTGGATTGGATTTGGATTGGTTTGTTTAATAACGAGGGATCCGTTTGGTTTGTAGATATATAAGCCCAAGGACTATTTGTGTAATATGCTGAAAAGTGAGGAACTGAAATTGACAAGTTTCCAAGGTTTACACAAGGGCTAAACCTGCAATATATGATAATCCAAGGACCATACATGTAATTATTTTCCATTTAAAATGTCCAAGGACCAAAACTGTCAAGTTTGAAACTTGAGGGACCAAATATGTAATTTTCAAAAAGTTCACTATAAGGACCAATTTTGTCATTTATAAATAGTACAAGGTTTATTTTTGATAATTTTCCATTTTTAAATTCACCAAGGACTATTTTTGACATTTTTCAAAGTTCAGGGACTAAAGTTGTCATTTTGTAAACTTTAAACTTTAAAGGGTTTATTTTGACAACTTTTGAATCCCATGGACCTTAAATGACATTTTACAAGTTTTTGAATTACCAGGGACTAGATTTGACAACTTTTGTAACTTGAGGGACTAAAACTGCCAATTATGCAAACTTGATACGTTTTTCATCTGATTTTGATATTTTTGCATTTAAAACACATAAAACACTGATTTGTGATATTTTCATCATTTTGATGCATTTCTGAGTGTTTTCAGATGTTTTTGGCATTCAAAACAGTACAAAAATGATGAGTATTTGCACACTCATCAGTCACGTGCGGTGTGTATGCCTTAAATGATGGTGGGACTTGTGGGATACCTTGTGGGTCTAGACTTCTCACCTTATCCTCAATCACATCTACATCATCTATATGCTCGTCATGTAATGTTTCCTTAGGTCGTGATGAAACCAAATCTAGTAATTGATCCAACTTATGGTTTAATGCTTGGTTGCTTACCATGATGTTTTCACAAATTTGGTCAATTCTCCTAAAGGCCTCACTAAAAATAGTTTCTAAACACGGAGGTTGTTCACGAAAGTCTATCCTAGGTGAAGGCTCAAACGAAGCATAGGTTTCACTAGATGAGGTATTTTGTGGGCTTGATGGAATGGTGAAACCCTCAAAAGGTTCATGGACTTGGTTACTTTCTTCCCACCATCTTGAATAATCCGCTTTAGGAATATCATAATTTTTTATGAAAAAACCTAATCGCGGATATAGTGGATTCGCGTTCTCCATAATGGTGAACGGAAGAGTCAATGGAAAAGTTTTACGAACAAAGGCACAAAGAAGGGGGATAGACTACAAGGAAGCTAATAAAAAGAAAAAATCTCACTTGATAGGAATCTTGTGAGTAGACCTAAACGAGATATAAATCAAGCCTAAACAATAACTATTCCCCGGCAGTGGCGCCAAAAACTTGATAACGCTACACGCGTCATTCGGGGTCAAGGAAACTTCCTTTTCTTCAAGCAAGTTTTATAACACCCTAGGCAGTGAACCTAATCGTTGTAGTGTAGTAATTAGGGTAAGCCACGGGTATTGATATCGTTCTCTAGGGGATTAGTGTTGTTAGGCTGAAGTGTATGTCGATTTAAGTCTAAAGGTGAGGGATGATTATTTTTGTATTTTTATATTTTATGAATCTCGGTTTTGGAGGGGAGGGTGGAATTAGTTGCTAGTCAACTATCCCAAAAGGTACTAACTAAATTAGGGGTCTACCAGTAACGTGAAGCATATCTACTTATGATGTATTACTCCTTGCTAGCTATCCAATTCTACCTACTGAATTGTCACGTCTTATTGATGGTTGAATTGTCACGTCCTTATTCTTAACGCGTTGTGTTTTCTAAGGTCGTAAGGTGTGCATTCCCTAACTCTTTAAAGTCACCTTTAAGTGTAGTAAACAAAATCCACTAAGTCATTCATAAACTAACTTTAAGGTTATCTTTGGTTTAGTAAACGAAATCCACCAAGTCATTCATAAACTATCAAAGATTTATCAAGTATTAAACACAACGATAGCCTAGTCGCACTCCTAAGCTAATTACAATTAAGATAAGAGACAACCAATCAAACAAGAGACAGTAGGATGCAAGAATTATAAACTAAACCAATTAGACTCATTGAAATTGTCACACCCTAATGATGAAGATAGACACAAGCATCACTAATAAATCAATAAGATCTAATTAATTATATACAAGTTTCATACAATCATAAGCAAACACTAGGTGAATTAGCCAAGCATAATTAATGAAGAGCAAGCAACAATTATGATAATTGAAGACATACCATAGGATTGGATTAACAAATAAACCATTACACGATGTTTATAGAGTGTTTGAAACCCTTTAAGTTGCTGGAAAAACACCTACCCAAACCCTGGAATCAGACTTAGGGTTTAGGGCTTACAAAAAGTGAAGTTATAATGTTATATTTATAGGCAGATTTTCTGTCGGCAAAGAGCGACGGCGTCACACCTAAAGAGTGACGGCGTCATGACCAATTTTTCACCAAATTGTAGATTTTCTCGTTCCGGTCGCGTGGGCTTTTGAACCACTTAAGTCCGAGTTCGTATGCAAAAGTTATGGCCAAAACAGTATCAGCTAATTCGCGTGCATCTTGTAGCTTGTGACGGCGTCACCTTATGCCTGTGACGCCGTCCCCTTCAATCTTTTAAAACCTGAAGCCGTCACTTATAAATAAGAGTTTTGGCTTCTGTCCCATCACAAAATCATCCGACGGCGTCGCAGTTAAGCAGTGACGCCGTCACCTTGTCCTTCAGCAGCTCTTAGTGTCTCGATTCTTGACTTTGGCCATTTTCTTCGTATATTCGCGCCTTTTCGTCCAAATAAGTGCCATTACAGCAATTTGCCTTCAAGAGACCTAAAAAGTGAAAAAGAACGATATTAAGTAATAACGGATACAAAAGTGATCAAATAAGGGCTTAAATGACCCCTCAAAAAGGTACATTTTAAAACGTTATCAAGTAGCGACACAAGTGATTTGTAGTGGTTCGGCTACAAGGACACCTTCCTTGCCCTACTCCACTCCCCGAGTTCCCCACTCGAGAGTTCATGCATTATGTCAACAAGCTCCTTCAACACGGCGGAGAAGCCTCACAACGTCGCTTACACTTTTTACGGTACAAAGCTAAATACCGAGTCCTTAGCACGGCGGACCAAACCAACACAACTATTACACAACAACTATGTGAAATATGAAATACAATATCTTGCTACATAAATCTTTTGGAGGAACAAATCAATCAAGGACCCCTTGCTTGGATGACTTGTAGTATCTCGTGATCTCGCCTTTGGGAAGGACCTGTATGAGAATCACAACAAAAGAAAGAAGAACTACTAGATAGATCAAGATATCTGAGATTAGAAGAGATAGAGAATATATGAGAGAGTTTGTAAGAAGCGGGGTGAGTAACAATGAAGAAATGGCTCACTATAGGCACAAAAAAAACTCTATTGTTCCCCGGATCCCACGGATCCCTTACTTGAGGGATCCATGTAATCCAAGGGATCCATGGACGCTCCTCGTTATTTGGGTTATGGCTCATGGATCATGGGTCATGGGTCATGGATATGAGCCTTGGGTACCCAACAAGATACAATGTATCTAGACATTGGGTCATGGGTCATGGGTTATGGATTAGCTCCATGGGTATGGGTCATGGGTCTTGGATATTACCCATCCTATTAAACTATTACAACAATTGAATTATTACAACATTTTATGTAAATGACTAAGTATAAATACTTTACAAAAATAACATGTATTCTTATAATATTACTTATGATAACTTTATATTTGTTATCAACAAAACACAAAGAGGTCACTTAAATATGAATAAACTTTTTTACAGTTAATTTTAATTAACAATCTCCCCTTTTTTGTTGATGACAAAACATAATGTTATGATGAGTAAAACTAAAGATTAGATGTATGTTTTGTAAGCATATGTAAGTTTTACTTCTTCTCTCCCTTTCTGTCGAAACAAAAAGCAAACCTAACGAAGAAATAAATTGTGGAGAAAAAAATAAGTATGATCCACAAAGCATTAGCTCCTCCTAGAATTGGGCGTCAACTGAGAAAATATAATACCTACAAAGAAAACGTTAGTAGTAACATGTAATATAATCTTTTATGGGACGAGAAACAAGATGGAGAGCCAAGGTACGTAAACAAAGCCTTGTAATAAAAAAGCAAAGTGTAGTGGTATATAAGCCACTTACAAAATGTAAAACTAAGAACAAGGTTTGTTCTTTAAAATGACTCAAGAGAAAGAAAAAAAATAGAGAAAATAGTAATATTCCTTCCATGATTGCATAAGGTTATTTATGGAAGTTTTGGTGAGTGATGATGTTGCTGCGATCAAGGATGTGGTTAAGTATGAATCGCATCTCGTCCCTTATTTCCATTGCAAGTTCCCTAGTGGATTGAAAATGTTCACAATGTAAATGGTGAGGGTAGTGTGGATGGATGGCTTCCGGGTAAGTTTGATTTGTAGAAGGCGGAATATGTGGTGGAAATGTTGGAAAATATGGATCAAAGTCCATGATGTTGGAAAATACAAATCAAAGTTCGGGTAAGTTTGATTTGTGGAAGGCGGAATAAGTTTGATTTCTCGGATGTATTTATTATTTACCCATTACATACTTAATTTCTTTCTCATAGACACAAGTGCTTTGAAAACATATATGTGAGTTTATAGCCTCACTTTTACTCTTATTACTTGCTTTGCAAAACCTTGGGGTGGGAAACATTCAAAACTTTTACTTGGATTGAACTGTACTTACTTTACTTAAACTATTATGTGAACTAGCCTTAGGAACTTGAATCCCACTATTGCCCACTTTCATGAACCGTTAATTCTTGTTGAGAAGCGCAAGTGCTATAGATAGATCTATCGGGGTTGACATTCCCCCATCCAGGGTTGGTAGCGCCAACTGGTTGGACGTATGTCATGTCGGGACACAAGTGTACAGGATTAACACTTATTTAGGGCTTACTTTATTTTAACGTGCTTCAAGCACGCATACTTGTCAAAGCTTCGGTTGCATGAACATAGTGCTAGCGTAATATACCTTACTTTTGACTGACATTACGTTCGATGTAATGTTCACATGCCTTACTTATGGTCCAACTTTATGCTTAATACTTTATGGTTTACTTTACTAATTTACTTCTTGACACTGTGGGTGAAGCAATGGTCACTGATTTTAAACTTGACTTTATTTGTGTTCTATAATCACTCTCTGAAACCTTGTGGTCCGCACTTGACTTTTACATAAACTTTTATCATGATGAATTATTATGTGGACCTAAGATGTTACAAGTCTTGTATTTGCGGGATTTGTAACATGATTAGGTTGATATATACTTGTCATGAGGTTTTACTTTAAAAGGCTTTCATCTTATTTACGTTTTCAGTAAACCTATAAACACACCAACCTAGTGTTGACACTTTTAGTATGTATTTCTCATGTTCCTAAGGCGATATCTTACTTTTGAAGGCTTTTGGCATGGCATGGTTATAGACTATTCAGAAGTGTTTCGACACAACTTAGACTCTTAAATATTTGAGACAATGTAATTTATGGGCATGTATTTTCCGCACTAAACTATGTTATTAAACTTGTTTCATTTCTTTAATGAAATCTTTTCTAAAACGGATCAGATAATCCATTTTCTATACTATGTGTTGTGATTCTAATTTAGTAGCACACCAGTGACATTATCTTCCGCTGCAAACTATTTTTGGGAGGTGACATATACAATCCATATCAATTCAATATATTACAACACAATTGTAATAAATTATAATTGCAATACAATTGCAATTAATTATAATATAACAAGTTTCATTAAGGTTATATAGTTGCTAACATTTTTTAATGAAGTATTTATCTTTTGTAGTAGAAATATATAGAGTAATAATTATGAGTAATTTTCCTTTTTCCCCTCTATAATAAAAACTTGCATTAGTTATCAATATTTATTTGTATAATAAGTATTATGGTAAAAATAATTTTTATTAGTTGAATAGCAATAAATTATATTATAACAAATTACATTAGTTAAGTAGCAATAAATTATAATATACCAAATTTCATTAAGGTTATATAGTTGCTAACATTTTTTCAATGAAGTATTAGTCTTTTGTACTTGAATATATTAATTATGAGTTATTTTACTTTTTCCCCTATGTAATACGAACTTCCATTAATTATCAATATTTATTGTATAATAAATGTTATGGTAAAAACAATTTTTTGTATCAATTTAAAATTACGTAAAACCTATTTCATAGTTTATCTATCTTTTGTTTGTGAACACTCTTTTTGTAGGATGTGAAGAGAGTCACATATTTGTATTTATTGATATTCTAACTCATGACTAACAATCTTCTATAAATAAGAGGTATAACCATCCATTCTTCACAATACCAGTCATTCAAACAACAAAGAAAACCAACAAAAAAAGGGCAAGTAACATCTCATCAAAAGGGTTGTTGCTCGTGTTCATCATTTATTTTGTATTTTGCATAACATCTTATGCCAATCATGTTATGCATAATGGTGATTCGAAACAACTTTTGTTACGGAAATTAGGATTGAAAATGTATGATTTTGAATACTATGAGAGAAAGGCGCTTGGTATGAACCCTAGAAGGGCTGCACCTGGCGGTCCAGATCGTCAACACCATTCCATCAAACCGCCATCAATGCAATAGAACTTTCTTGGTTTAAGGTTTATAAATTTCAATAATGAATAAGTTTTGTTTCAAAACCATGTGGCTTCGTCGATGATGATATGGTACTTGTTGCAAATTTTAATGTTAACTTATATTTAAGAAAATTTAAATCGAGCAATTTTACTTTGGATATTTGTCTATTTAAATTAAGGCGTTTACATTTTGAGATGACTGACATATATATCGTCTTTTACTTGTGTGCTAATATCTAGATTAATTATATTTGTACGTATAATTGTAGCAACTGACATTTTCAGAGCAATACTTGTTCATAAAACTCCAAACTAATCACTCTGAACGCGTAAATATTTACCTTTATGTATAACAGTTAGATTAAATCGCATAAGCTAGATAACAATATTTAATGTAAACCAGTGATTTTACAGGCTAATATTTAATTTGGACTATTACTTTTTGAACATTTACGAGCATATTTGACTCAAAACCAAGAAGTTATCCCGCTTACTGTGAAAAACGAACCCGACCATGTACCGACCTTAAACTAGTCATGGTTCACATTAAACTAGTACATTATAACATTAAAAAAATTATTTTTATAATTTTTGCAAAAAAATGCATACATCTTTCATTTTTACTCATGCGTGCATAAAAACGCCTAAGCGACCCGACACCTTTGCAATAAACACCACAATACACACATCAATACCCAAAAATTTCAAAAACATTTTCCTTTCCACCCCTCCCCCCTTGTTGACTTTCGGCCGAACCTAGTACACACATGGACATTTTGGATTTTTGCTTAATCACCTATGTCATCGCTTACACACACACCCCACATCATCTTGTCTTCTTGTTAACCAACTCTTACACCATTTACCGTACCTTTGTTTTCTAGCCAACACTTACACAATTTGTATTTTTGACAAATTAACCCTTACACTACTTACACCTTAGTACACTATTGTTTTATAGTCATTTTGTTGGCATGCCTAACCAATTATTACACATCTTGTGCCCTTGCCTAAAAAGAATACACCAAGCTCTTACCTGCCAAGATGCTCTTACACACTTCCTAAAATCCACCTTATATAAGACAGTCACCAGTAATTTGTTTCACTCACAACAACATACAAATTTCTCTCATGTTTTGCTCATCCAAACCCACGACACACACCTCTTACACAAACTATACAAGCTATGTTCTTTAGCATAACTAATTAGCACCGTTGTCTCATTTGATCTTTGTCCCTTAGTCTAATAAACTAGTACCTCATTTTGGCTTATTTAACTTTGTCTCAACCTAAATTTGTCTCACTTGATTTTGTCATCACATCCAACAAACCTTGTCCTAATGTTATATAAGAGCATGACAAGCATCATCTCCTCATAAAATAAACAGACACATAAAAAATTTGCATCTTGTTCCTCCCTCCCTTTTGGGTCTCGACCGAGACACAAACACCCACACAAACCCATCATTTTTCTTATTTCTTGAAGATCTGGTTTTATAAAGGCTTAGTCAGTTCATTTGCTGTGGTTACTTGGGTCATTTCATAGTCAATTGGGTTAATCTTGCACACTAGATCTACATATTTTTCACCAAAGTTGTAAGTCATCTTTTCCTAAATGTTGTACTTTCTTGATGCTTAAGACATGTAGTTTTCAAAAGTACAAACTAATTATAGAGATTTGCAAGAGAACTTTTTGAACTAGTCATGTGTATATATATAACACGCCATATTTATTAAAGCATAACAAGAAATTGTATCACCATGTTTGTGTTGTCTCTTGTGTACAAAGTTTACTTGTGTTGCATTTTCGGCTTAATTGTTGTTCATTTTACTTATATACTTAATTATGTGATATTACTATTATAAATCGGTGGAAGAGAAAACTAGGCTAGCTTGGAGTAGATTATTTGAGAAAATGATAACAATTGGTGGAAGATAACTAGGTTTAGATTGAAGTTGTGATTTGCGGTTGAAAACGTAGTTGCAACAGCGAAATATACATTTTTGGACTTTGCAGTCCTTAAACAGAAAATATGTCAAACTGATTTTATGTTTTCAACAATAGGATAAAAAAAGTAGAAACTAGACACCATAAGCTAAACGTGGTCGCTTGAACCACTAAAAACGGACTTATAACGAAAAAGATACGACGTTTTCAAGTTACGACGAAAACTAATACATTTTACAAAAAAACTGCACTATTAGTTAAAATATATTTTTATGACCTTTGACATAGTTTTCGAACCATTAGAAACGAGATAGGTAAAATTGGTAAAGTAAGAATAAACGAACGGGTCATGCCCGATTTTCGTTAGAGTGTTGCACTTATAATATTTCTTAAACTATTTTCTAAAATAACGATATAACGACGAAATTATGGACTTTTATACAAAATAAAATGAACATCTCTATTAACATGACATGATGACGAAATTATTAACTATACTTTTATAAATAATAAAAATGGAAATTATATACAATTACAACAAAAGGGCGAAATTGTCGAAACTCGACTAAAAGACGAAATACTTTATGAACTATAAACGAGTATTATTTTAGGTGCTGAAAATAAAAATGAGACTATTTTTATTACGTGATTATTTAAACTAGTAAACATGGGAACATTTGATGAAGTGTAACACCCCAAAATGTGTCTCAGCGGAATGGTAGCCGGGGGCGTTACTTCATAGAAGCAAAGTTATATTGAACGACCTCTAAATGAAACGTGATTTTTCGAATATGTGTGATGATATACATATAGTCACACATGATTTTTCGACCGTGTGTGACTAAAGGTCGCGCGACCATACGTACCCTACGAAGAAAAACATAATATTTTTTTGTGTGACTATTGATCATCCAATGGCCACATGAATTTTATGTTTGTGTCGCCTTTTCTAACATTTAGTCACACAAAGCATGTTTCTTTTGGGTATTTAGTCGCATACAATTAATCATAAATTGGCCAAAAGTGTTAATAAGTATGACCATTATGGTGTTTCAAGTGAAGAAATGTGTGTTTTGTGTGACTATTGATCATCCAATGGCCACATTAAATTTATGTTTGTGTGGCCTTTTGTAACATTTAGTCACACAAAGCATGTTTGTTTTGGGTATTTAGTCACATACAATTAATCATAAAGTGGCTAAAAGTGTTAATAAGTGTAACCATATGGTGTTTAAAGTGAAGAAATGTGTATTTTGTGTGACTATTGATCATCCAATGGCCACCTCAAATTTATGTTTGTGTGGCTTTTTCTAACATTTAGTCACACAAAGAATGTTTGTTTTGGGTATTTAGTCACATACAATTAATCATAAAGTGGCTAAAACTGTTAATAAGTGTGACCATATGGTATTTCAAGTGAAGAATCGTGTATTTTGAGAGACTATTGATCATCCAATGGCCACATATTAAGTTACGTGACCATATATACTGGATTTTGGCTACACTTAAATAATATGTGTGACAAAACATTTAGTGTGACGATATATGGCCTTTGGTCACAGTGTTAGCAGTAAATGTGACTATATAGATTAGCTTTTGGCAAGCTAACACAAACTAAACTTTAAACACACATATTAACTTACGTGAACATATGTACTAGATTTTGGCTACACTTAACGAATGTGTGACAAAACGTTTAGTGTGACCATATATGGCATTTGGTCACAGTTTTCAAGTGTGTGACATATATTTGTCACTGTTTATATGTATATCGTGACTAATGCTTCAACCTTACTTTTCATTTGTCACTCGCTCCAATTTCAGATGTGGCTAAAAGTTGGCAAAACATATCAGTCACCCTTAAATAGTGTGTGACAAAACTTGACTCTATGATTTAGACACACAAAAAATTAATTCATGTGACTAACGCATAAAGGTTACTTGTATTTGTCTCGCGTTCCAAATTCATATGTGGCTAAATGATCTGAAACAAATTTACCAGATACCTTTAGCCACACAATGTTCAATTGTGTGGCAATACCGTTCTAATGGTCACACAATCAAAATTTTCATGTGTGACTAATTAGTAAATGTTGTCAATTTTCGTACCTTCAGCGACACAAATATGCGAATGTGTGGCCGTTCCATTTCGACCATGTGTGACCAAATCCCGTTTTTGTACTAGTGCAGGTAAGTTTGATTTGTGGAAGGCGGAATATGTTGTGGAAATGTTAGAAAATATGGATCAAAGTCCATGATGTTGGAAAATATGGATCAAATTCTATGTAAGTTTCATTTGTGAAAGGCGGAATAAGTTTGATTTCTCGGATGTATTTATTCTTTACCCATTACATACTTAATTTCTTTCTCATGGCACAAGTGCTTTGAAAACATATATGTGAGTTTATAGCCTCACTTTTACTCTTATTACTTGCTTTTCAAAATCTTGGGGTGGGAAACATGCAAAACTTTTACTTGGACTGAACTGTACTTACTTTACTTAAACTATTACGTGAACTAACCTAAGGAACTTGAATCCCACTATTTCCCGCTTTCATGAATCGTTAATTCTTGTTGAGAAGTGCAAGTGCTATAGATAGATCTATCGGGGTTGACATTCCCCCGTCCAGGGTTGGTAGCGCCAACTGGTCGGACGTATGTCATGTCGGGACACAAGTGTACAGGATTAACACTTATTTAGGGCTTACTTTATTTTAACGTGCTTCGAGCATGCATACTTGTCAAAGCTTCGATTGCATGAACAAAGTGCTAGCGTAATATACCTTACTTTTGACTGACACTACGTTCGATGCAATGTTCACATGCCTTACTTATGGTCCAACTTTATGCTTAATATTTTATGGTTTACTTTACTGATTTACTTCTTGACATTGTGGGTGAAGCAGTGGTCATTGATTTTAAACCTGACTTTATTTGTGTTCTATAATCACTCTCTGAAACCTTGTGGTCCTCACTTGACTTTTACATAAAATTTTATCATGATGAATTATTATGTGGACCTAAGATGTTACAAGTCTTGTATTGGCTGGATTTATAACATGATTAGGTTGATATATACTTGTCATGAGGTTTTACTTTAAAAGGCTTTCATCTAATTTACATTTTCAGTAAACCTATAAACTCACCAACCTAGTGTTGACACTTTTAGTATGTATTTCTCATGTTCCTAAGGCGATAGCTTACTTTTGAAGGCTTTTGGCATGACATGGTTATAGACTATTCAGAAGTGTTTCGACACAACTTTGACTCTTAAATATTTGAGACAATGTAATTTATGGGCATGTATTTTCCACACTAAACTATGTTATAAAACCTGTTTCATTTCTTTAATGAAATCTTTTCTAAAACGGGTCAGATAGTCCATTTTCTATACTATGTGTTGTGATTCTAATTTAGTAGTACCGCAATGACATTATCTTCCGCTGCAAACTATTTTTGGGAGGTGACATATACAATCCATACCAATTTAATAAATTACAACACAATTGTAATAAATTATAATTGCAATACAATTGCAATTAATTATAATATAACAAGTTTCATAAAGGTTATATAGTTGCTAACATTTTTTAATGAAGTATTTATCTTTTGTAGTAGAAATATATAGAGTAATAATTATGAGTAATTTTCCTTTTTCCCTCTACAATAAAAACTTGCATTAGTTATCAATATTTATTTGTATAATAAGTATTATGGTAAAAATAATTTTAATTAGTTGAATAGCAATAAATTATAATATAACAAATTTCATTAGTTATATAGCAATAGATTATAATATACCAAATTTCATTACGGTTATATAGTTGCTAACATTTTTTCACTGAAGTATTTGTCTTTTGTAGTTGAAATATATTAATTATGAGTAATTTTACTTTTTCCCCTATGTAATACGAACTTCCATTAATTATCAATATTTATTGTATAATAAATGTTATGGTAACATTAATTTTTTGTATCAATTTAAAATTACGTAAAACCTATTTCATAGTTTATCTATCTTTTGTTTGTGAACACTCTTTTTGTAGGTTGTGAAGAGGGTCACATATTTGTATTTATTGATATTCGATCTCATGACTAACAATCTTCTATAAATAAGAGGTACAACCATCCATTCTTCACAATACCAGTCATTCAAACAACAAAGAAAACCAACAAAAAAATGGCAAGTAACATCTCATCAAAAGGGTTGTTGCTCATGTTCATCATTTATTTCGTGTGTTGCATAACATCTGATGCCAATCATGTTATGCATAATGGTGATTCGAAACAACTTTTGTTACGGAAATTAGGATTGAAAATGTCTGATTTTAAATAATATGAAAGAAAGGCGCTTGGTATGAACAATAGAAGGGCTGCACCTGGCGGTCCAGATCGTCAACACCATTCCATCAAACCGCCATCAATGCAATAGAACTTTCTTGGTTTAAGGTTTATAAATTTCAATAATGAATAAGTTTTGTTTCAAAACCATGTGGCTTCATCGATGATGATATGGTACTTGTTGCAAATTTTAATGTTAACTTATATTTAAGAAAATATAAATCGAGCAATTTTACTTTGGGTATTTGTCTATTTAAATTAAGGCGTTTACATTTTGGGATGACTGACGTATATATCGTCTTTTACTTGTGTGCTAATATCTTGATTAATTATATTTATACGTATAATTGTAACAACTGACATTTTCAGAGCAATACTTGTTCATAAAACTCAAAACTAATCACTCTGAACGCGTAAATATTTACCTTTACGTATAACTGTTAGATTAAATCGCATAAGCTAGATAACAATATTTAATGTAAACCATTGATTTTACAGGCTAATATTTAATTTGGACTATTACTTTTTGAACATTTACGAGCATATTTGACTCAAAACCAGGAAGTTATCCCGCTTACTGTGAAAAACGAGCCCGACCACGTACCGACCTTAAACTAGTCATGGTTCACATTAAACTAGTACATTATAACATTAAAAAATTATTTTTATAATTTTTGCATAAAAATGCATACATCTTTCATTTTTAATCATGAGTGCATAAAAACGCCCAAGCGACCCAACACCTTTGCATTAAACACCACAATACACACATCAATACCCAAAAATTTCCAAAACATTTTCCTCCCCCCCCCCCCCCCTTGTTGACTTTCGGCCGAACCTAGTACACACATGGACATTTTGGTTTTTTGCTTAATCACCTATGTCATCGCTTACACACACACCCCACATCATCTTGTCTTCTAGTTAACCAACTCTTACACCATTTACCGTACCTTTGTTTTCTAGACAACACTTATACAATTTGTATTTTTTACTTAATTAACCCTTACACTACTTACACCTTAGTACTCTATTGTTTTCTAGTCATTTTGTTGGCATGCCTAACCAATTCTTACACATCTTGTTCCCTTGCCTTAAAAGAACACACCAAGCTCTTACCTGCAAAGATGCTTTTACGCACTTCCTAAAATCTACCATATATAAGAAAGTCACCAGTTGTTTGTTTCACTCACAACAACATACAAATTTCTCTCCTCTTTTTCTCCTCCAAACATGACATGATGACGAAATTATACTTTTATAAATAATAAAAATGGAAATTATTTACAATTACAACAAAAGGGCGAAATTGTCGAAACTCGACTAAAAGACGAAATACTTTATGAACTATAAAAGAGTATTATTTTAGGTGCTGAAAATAAAAATGAGACTATTTTTATTACATGATTATTTAAACTAGTAAACACGGGAACATTTGATGAAGTGTAACACCCCAAAATGTGTCTCAGCGGAAAGGTAGCCGGGGGCGTTACTTCATAGAAGCAAAGTTATATTGAACGACCTCTAAATGGGACGTTTTAAAAAGTTACCATTCGATAGATAAAATCAAAGTTACAACAAAAGATCCCAGGTGTTAAGTTACATAAACATTTGTAAAATATTATTATATGGTAATATAATGCTTCAAAGTCTTCAAAATGTCATGCGACTCAAATGCGACAAATTTAAGCTATCACCTTACGGACCTGAGAAATACATGCTAAAAGTGTCAACATAAAGTTGGTGAGTTCATAGGTTTATGTAAATAATAACGTAGAGTAAAAGTAATGTGAATTCAAAAGTAAGCTTTGTGACCATTGTGTCACCCACAACATCATGAAAATAAAAGTTTGCCTTTAAGTAAATTAATATAGTGGCCCAAAAGTTTTCGAGAGGATTATTGTACGCATATAATGTCAAGAAAGTATTTAATGACCACTGCTTCACCCACAGTGTCAGAAAAAGTATAGTGACCATTGTAACGAATACAATGTCAGAGAAAGTATTACGATTGCACTAAGTCACATGACACCGAAGCTACGACAATTAAGTATGCAAGTAAGTGCACATAGTATAAAGGCCCGGTAAGTGTTTAACCCTCAACACTTAGATTCCGACATGGTATACGTTCGTTTGCCTATCCGGTCAACCTGAACGGGGAGTCACCCTAATAGATCTATTTATAACACTCGCGCTTCTTTCAGGAACTAACGACTCATGATAGTGGGCATATTGAGTTATTGATACTTAGGCTAATCCGTAACAATTTAAAAGAGTACTTGTGTCCAAAGTAAAGCAAGCATGTTCTCACCCCAAGTTTGTAAAACAAGTATTAAAAGAGTAAAAGTGAGGCTATAAACTCACGTAAATATTTTAAGTACTTGTTTCCATGAGGAAGTAACTGAGTATGTAACTAATAAATGAGTACTTTGTTCGAGTAACCGAACAAGTATTTAGTAAAACAAGTAATGTTTTCGAGTAAACAATCATGTATTTAAGTAAAATGAGAAATGAGTTTAAGTAAACCGGGCATGTATTCTCACCCCAAAAATATCTCAAACAAGTAAAGTAAAGCCATGAACTCACCTTGATGTCTTTTAAATATTTCTCGAGTTCTATTAAGAGTTACAAATGCTTGATCACTTAATAATAAATTAACGATAATTAATTAACATACCGTAACAATTTGCTAAAATTCACTCTTCCACTCATTGGACTAGTCTTGTGCATTAACTATTTAAAATGACAAGCTAACTAGCTTTATTGTTGTCTAGACCATTACTTCATATTACTTTTACTTTCTCCATCTTTTTCGTTTCTTTTGGTTTTTCTTCCCAACGACAACCAAGAAATAGAGGTGCACAAAACGGTTAACCGGTTCGGTTTGACGACCGGTCAAACCCGAACCGGTTTGAGTCAACGAAAAAAATGATCGGGCCGGTTAACCGGTTCGGTTACAAACCGGCATCGAGGAGCAAAAAACCCAACCGGTCCAAACCGGTTTGGGTACGATTCCGGACCGGTCTTGACCGGTTAACCGGTTTTGACCGCTTCGTGTATTTTTTTTTCGTTTCCCGTCATCGTTTGTCATCTTTTTCTTGTTTCGTGTATTAATAAACTGATAAGGATTTAAAAGGTACACTTTTGAGGGGTCATTTAAGCCCTTAATTGATTACTTTTGTATCCGTTATTACTTAATTTCGTTCATTTTCACTTTTTAGGTCTCTTGAAGGCAAATTGCTGGAATGACACTTATTCGGACGAAAAGGCGCGAAAATACGAAGAAAATGGCCAAAGTCAAGAATCGAGACACTCAAGCTGCTGGAATTGAAGGGGATGGCGTCAGGCTTTAACTGTGACGCCGTCGCGACATGCATTGTGACGACTCAGTAGCCAAATTGCTTATTTACAAGTGACGGCATCAGGTTTTAAAAGAGTAGGGCGTCGCAGCTCAAACGGCCTAGATTTGATCCAGACGATGTCAGAGACTCAAGGCGACGGCGTCACGGGCATAAGGTGACGCCGTCACGATGTTAACATGGCCAAGACGAAACCCTAATAATGGCGACCCGATGGCGTCACAATTAAAGAGTGATGCCGTCGCGATTGTAGCGTTATATATAAAAATCGAATTTTTCAGTTTTTAAAGAGGTAGTTTTGTGGAGTAAAAACCTAAACCAAACCAAGGCTGTCTTGTACAGTATTTTAGGGTTCCATACCCTATTTTACATCAATATAAGTGTTTTACTTCATTAATTCAATTATGTCTTCAATTGATTGTGTGTATGCTTGCATGTTCTCCATGTCCGGCTAATTTACTTGTGCGTTTGCTTAGGTAATATGAAACCTAGTTATTGAATATTGATTGGTTGTCTCTTATCTTAATTGTTAATGATCTAGTATTGCGATAGGTCATCCGTTGTGTCATTAATGCTTGATTAATCTTTGTTGAACCTTAGCATATAGTTACTAGTGGAATTGTAGGCTAAACATCCAAAGAATACCTTAGAGTTAAGTTTATAAATCCTAGAGATTTCATAGTCATTAACCTTTGGTAGCTTCAAAGAGTTAGGGATAAACGCATACCCTACGACCTTAGACACACAACACGGTTAAGAATAGGGACGTGACAATTCAACTATCAATAGGAGATAATTAGGGAGTAATAAAACCTAAGTGAATACATTCTTAATCATCATACGAGCACACAACAATAGATATAGACTACCCCTAGCTTAGTTAATTAGATTAGATAATAGTAGAAGTAATCGGTAGAAATACCAACCCCCAAATCCAAACCCCGAGATTCGTACCTTTCCATTTTCTAAAAAACATAAAAAAGATAAAAAAAATAATCTTCCTCAACCCCAACCTTAGCGTAGTAATTTCTCACTAGCATTCCTATTCCCCTAGAGAACGATATCAATACCCGTGGCTTACCCTAATACTACACTACAACGATTAGGTTCACCGCCTAGGGTGTTATAAAACTTGCTCGACGAAAAGGAAGTTCCTTTGACCCCGAACGCGCTGCCTAAGCGTATCATAAACTTCAACTTTTATTTAATAGAACGGAAATACGACTGAAAGGAAATACAACACACATTATACATCAACTTAAAACATAAAACATAATAACATAAACATAACACATCGATAACTCGATAAGCTACTCAACGTCGACTCGAGCCTGGGCCCTGGACTGCAAGTGCATGGAAATACTTCTGTGTATGAGCCTTCAACGCCGAGTTGTAAACGGGTTTCAATAAACATAAGCAATGCTTACATTGAGCCATTTTCTTTTCATCCGACATTTGGACGTAGTTGTAGTTAGCCCAAACATTTGGTGCACGACTTATCGGTAAAATAGGAACAATCACCGGTGCTAGGGCCCGGGGGTGGCGGAGGCGGTGCAGGATCAGCCATTAGTGAAATGTTTTCAGTTTTTATTTTTTAGAGTGCATTTTTGATTGTATAAAACTCGCAAATATATAAAAACACAATCCATCTATTTATACTAATCTTACAATGGCAAACTTGTAAATATGAAAAAAAAAATTGAAAATTTACCCGCCTTCCCGCTAAAAAAATTCAAATTTTGAAAAATTAAAAAACCCGGTTTGACCGGTTTGGGACCGGTTTTAAACCGGTTAACATGTTTAAAATTTTGAATATATTTTTGCCGCCCACCCAAAAATTTAAATTTTCAAAAATATAAAATCGGTTAAACCGGACCGGCTTTTAACAGGTTAACCGGTTTGAAAATTTTAAATTACTTGGCCGCCCACCCAAAAATTTGAATTTTCAAAAAAACTAAACCGGTTTAACCGGTTTGGGACCTGTTTTTAACCGGTTAACTGGTATGAAACCGATTTTTTTTCTTTTTTTTCGTTTATACAAACTTACACTGAATAAACTTCAACTTTTATTTAATACGTCAGAAATACATAAACTTAAAGGAAATACATCATGAAAGGAAATACATAAACTTAAAACATAATACGTAAACATAAAAGTCTTAAAAGTCTTCATCGGATCCATTGGACCTAGCTTCTTGAGCAGCTGCATCTTGCCTTATTTCTTCATCGGAAAGTAACTCGATTTCATCCGATTGCACCTCTTCCTCGTAGATCTCCTCTTCGAAGTCTATGGCATTTTCAAGATTAGCTTTATCTTGCACTCGCTTTATTGCGTCCAAGTGATCTTTCAAACACATACACATCTCCAAAGAAGCCGGTGTGAGTCTTGTCCACTTGTTGAAAAAGCGGATTCAGAAGCTACCAAAGTAGCTTGTACACTTAGTAAATCATGATCCATTCGGGATAGAACGGGAAACATTGTTTCCTTTGCTTTCCAAAACGCCAAAACATCAAAGTTTTCAACTTGTTCGGGTGGAATATGTGAGATAAAATCGGTTGTGGTATATCTTTCATATTCACTATTCGCGAAACGATCACTCTTTGACCGTTTGTTGGGATTCTCTCTTAACTTTTTTTGCAAAGCATGTATCGGATTCCCTCTAAATAACCTTGATGATGATGAAGAAGACTCATTCACATTAGGAGGTGGGTTACCATATTTTTCAAAAATAATATTCCCACAAACCTCTAAAAGAATTGGCAAAGGACTCTTTTGCATCGTCAGCAAACTTCGGGTTTGACGCGAAACAGCCCAAATCAGTTACAATTGAGTCGATAAGCAACTCTACCCCGCTTAAATTATAACATGGATTTAATGCGGCCGCACAAGTAATTAACGGTGACAAAGTTTCAAAATATTTCAAAAGCTTATCTTTCATGGCAGAAACCATGCTTGTATAAACACCACCGTTAGATTCAAATGTGGACATACTTGAAGACATCAAGTATAGTTGCTCGAGTACCAAATGAACCGTTGGATAATAAACTCCCAACAATTTTTTTGTTGCGTTGTAAAAAACTTCAAGTAATCGGGTTAGTTTTTCAATAGTATCCCAATGATCGGCATTAAATGGAGCACACTTACCCTTTTCCGATAATTTGTCATGAAAATATTGTAAAGTCACCTTTTGTTTTAAACCACTTATGAACATAAGATAAGTGAAGTTCCATCTTGTTTCAATATCCCAATTAGGTGATAACCAAGGTTTCCCCGCATTTTCACACAACCGAATGTAGGCATTATATCTTTTATTACCCTTTTTAAAAATATCATGAAACATTCTTTTAAAACTTTCTTTCATTTGACTCAAATTTTCATCTTTTAATCCCGCTTGCACAACCAAGTTAATGATGTGTGCAACACATCGACTATGAAAAAATTCGCCATTTAAAGGTGGCTCATATTCCATTTTTAGTCTACGCATTGCATTTGTGTTGTTACTAGCATTATCCAACGTTATTGAATTTATTTTTCTGTCAAGTGAAATTTATGAAACACTTTTCTCAACAATTGGTATAAAGCATCTCCAGAGTGAGGAACCGGAAAGTCTTCAAATGCTATAACTCTCTTCATCATTTGCCAACTTTCAGGATCAACCCAATGTGCGGTAACACAAAGGTACGAAAATGGCAAATTATGAGGAGCGGACCAAACATCCGTTGTTAAATTAACAGAAGCATCTAAATTTAAAAAAGCATTTTTTAAATCTTGTTTAGCCATTTTCCACATTTTCATAGCATCGCGTTTTAGAGTCATACGACTTACATGATTATACATTGGTTGGATATAATTCTGAAACACCGTCGTCGTCAAAAGGTCGTCAAAGTGGTTGAACGGTAAACCACGTTGAATCACCAAACCGGCAAATTGTTAACGAACTACATCATGATCGTATACAAAAATACTCCCGTCTCGACCCATGGAAGATTGACCGGCTTCCGGAACCGTTTTGAGTGCCTTACAATACTTGTTTTTTATATGAGCCTTCAACGTCGAGTTGGAATAGGCAGACATTATACTCAAGCAATGTTTACATTGAGCCTTTTTCTTGCCATCCGACATTAGGACGAGGTTGAAGTTTTCCCATGGATCTTTTACACGATCGCATGGTAAATTTCGGACAACCATCACTGCACTTGTTGAACCAGCTTCAGTGTTGGTGGTGTTTGAACTTGCCATTAGTGAAATACTTTCGGTTTTGATTTTTTAGAGCGTATTTTGATTGTTTGAAAGTTGTAATTAAACAAAGGGCAAATAGCTAAAAAAAGTACTAAACTTGCCACCCTTTCTTGAACAAAATTTATTATTTCTGAGGGTAATATACTTTCAAATTCATCTTCTTTAGGGTATTTTCATGAACAGTTGGACATTTTTGCCCCTATTACCCAGAAGAGGAAATGGCAAGTATGATACTTTTTTTTTTAAAATAATAAATAATGTACTAGCCGTACGGAAAACGTGTTTTGGCTAAGAAAACGGAATAAGAATTAACAAGGGTAACGTATTTGTGATAGGGAAACGAATGTATTTTGGCCAGAATTTGATCGGCGACGATCAAACTCAATAGGTTTATGGGATAAGATGCCGGAATTGACTGTTTTGATACCAGTTGATACACTCTTACAGGAATCAAGGAGATTCAAATAAGAATTGAGCTCAAGAATAAATTAATGGGATTTGTTATGGCTTACTGACTTGTAGAAGTTTATTACAAGAGAGAATTACAAAATCAAAACCGCTTACAAATGTGAAATGAATTGTGTTATATACAAATGAAATGATGAAATGGCTGTAACGGCTTTTCCCGCCTAAATGGTAAGGGTTAAAAGTGCTTATTTGAACCCCACACGTGCCATGCACGCGTATACTTATTTAAACTCATGTCCTTTGCAAATGGAAGTGGCTGGTGGAACTAAATTATCTTAATAAGTAAATAGTGTAAACTTAAAACAAAACATTTTTATCATAGATTTAGCACAATTATAAATCATTAAATAATTTATCTTAATACATATCCAAAATTTAACATAATTAAAAACTAGGGCAAATTATAAAAAAAAAAGTATCATACTTGCCATTTCCTCTTCTGGGTAATAAGGGCAAAAATGTCCAACTGTTCATGAAAATACCCTAAAGAAGATGAATTTGAAAGTATATTACCCTCAGAAATAAAAAAATTTGTTCGCTACCCTGAAGAAGAAAGGGTGGCAAGTTTAGTACTTTTTTTTAGCTATTTGCCCTTAAACAAATACATAACCCTTCTATTTATACTGACCATACAATGGCAAAATGGTAATTTTTCAACCCAATTAAATAATATCCACCCCCCCCCCCCCCCCCCCCGCTCCTTCCCGCTCTACATTCAAAATTTTGAAATTCAAATAAATTTAAAAAACACGTAAAAACCGGTTAACCGGACCGGTTCGTGTAACCGGTTATAAAAAACCGGTCTCCAAACCGGTGGTTTTTTCAAAATACCCAACCGGTTACAAACCGCCGATTTGGGTAAAAACCGGACCGGTTTTGGCCAAAAACGGTTTTAACCGGGTTGGTTTTTCGGTTACGGTTCGGTTAACCAGTTTTTATGTTCACTTCTACCAAGACACCATCTATTTTGCTAACCAATTTCAAAGTTACTTATTTCTTTATTAGCTTCATTATCTTATATTCTTATAAATATAGATGAGAACATATATATTTCTTACCTCTAAATGTATGAACGGAAATGAAAGCTAAGGTCATCAAAAAACAATGATGCTTCGCCGGAGATTACACAACTCACCGAAAAAATCAGTGATAAAGAACTGTTTGTTACACGAGAGTTAGAGATACAAAAATGTCCCTAACAAGCCTCAACAAAAAGAATAACGTTTGAGTACGAGCCTACCTTATCGTCACCACAACTCGTCGGAACAATGTCTCACCGGAGCCTACAAATTTGTGCTCTAAATCTCTCTTTCTCATTAGGTTTTACGTGATGTGCGTTAGGGGGTGTGTGTGTCAAGAGCTAGGGAGAGCAAGACAGGAGGGTGGTTATGATTTTGCAAGTAAAAAATGTTATTTGGTTGTTGTTGTTATTATTTTCTTTGTGGACATGCAACCAAAACAACCCCAAGTAATTACCTAAGGTGTATGCCTTAGATTGAAAATTTTTAGAATGGCTTGCATAAGCCTTTAGCTTATTAGTTGAAACTTTGAAGATGTAGTACATGTTTTATAGTTCAATGATGCATGGTTTTGATATACCACCATAAGGAGTATGTGGACGTATAGTCTGGACTGAGCCAGGAATGGGTCAGGCCGGGCAGACAGCGGCCCACTCTACGCCTAAACCCTAATCCATGCCCTATAAATACATGGCTGGATCTCCTTCTTGAGGACATAACATGACAGGTTACTCTAACCCTAACTCATCACATCGCACCGATACTAACTTGACCGTCGGAGGTGGACCCCGGGGCTACGGCCTCGGGTCCACTCCTAATGGGTTCTCTTTGTTGACAGGTCTACTTAGGGCTCGAGAAGACGACGAACGGCCAAGGGAGAGTCGTCGAATCCAGCCCGCGCCAGATTATGCATCAACAAGTGGCGCCATCCGTGGGACTCGAACCCACGAATAAACTATGTTTCGTGATCTCGTATTACCGAAAGGCAGAAATCAATTTCTAAAGTCGGTAACTCTAAAACCTTTGCATTCTGCCATGCGTAAAACTTGCTTTACCATCATGTGAATTAAATATCACTTTAAAAGCACTGCACATCTGAATAACAGGCTCGTTAACATTTGGCATGAGAAAAACACTTGAATATTTGTCTTATTCAATGCGACTTCATTTATTATTTGAATTTTGGTCCGGACATATTAAACTTGATTCAAAATAATTAAGGTCCGGATATCACACCTAGATACATATCTCATCTAAAGCACCTGATTGTATTTAATAATGATGGCATGCACTTTTTACCCGCGTTAGGCCGTGCGTTAATTCGCGCACGATCGGACCTAAGAAAAAGTCCGCACGATCGGAGCTATTTTATCCTTTAGCCGGGAATTAATTCGCGCATATACTGTTTTTACGGTTGGTATGCCTGTTCGCGCTTGTTTGTACGATCGAACAACGCAGTCACGATAAATCTACCCGCGTTAGGCCGTGCGTCCGGACATCTTCGCAGATTAGCTACTAGCGCGAACAAACACCGCGATGCTAGTCAATCGCCATGCGCACACTGGACAAAAGTCGTGGTCATGTTATGTTCATCTGCGATCATCCACAAACGTTCGAGTCTATGCGGTCACGATATATCCATCTGCGTCTATTAGTCGCGGTCACGGTATGTCCATCCGGGTGTTTTTTTTTTATATTAAAAAAAAAAAAAAAAACAATTAATTATTTATGTAGTTTGTCAAACCTTGCGATAGGGGTAATTCGCACTGCCACTTCTCTTATGTGTTCAGTTCACATGCTATGTGCTATATATTGCTTCACTTCATTAGGTTTTATATGTTTCGATTCGTGGCATATACTTTTAATATTTGCATTAAGTGTTTTATGCAGGCATAACTAAGTTTAATGCTCCTACACACGTAGCACCATCAAACTTGGGGGGCTACCAGGGTATATAATACCACTGTTTCCGTACGCGTCACGCAGGAATATTTGGAAGCAGATCGTATGTAAGAGGTATTGCAAGCCCGGTACAAAGACGGATTTAAATATTCGCACCATCTTGCCGCAGGGGAGACGTCCTCTATCGGTTGTAAAGACGGATGTAATGCGCGCACTTCTGCTACAGAAGCACGTCTTCTGTCGCACTTCTTTGTCGCGCACAGCGCGCACTTCTGCTAAGAAGCACGTCTTCTGTCACACTTCTTTGTCGCGCACAGCGCGCAGTTCTGCTACAGAAGCACGTCTTCTGTCGCACCATGCTGCGTCGCTACTGGTACAAAAGGTACGCCCTTACCCAGGATGCAGCATACGGGATCCACTTTCACCATTGTGAGACTCACAATCGCAATGTCACTGTTACCCCAACTATATGCGCATTCCTCCCCGTCATGTAAGAACGGGTGTTACTCAGGATGGAACATCGTCACCACAGACGCGCCTACAAGGTCTCGGATTCGAATATAGTCTAACAAGTTAAGCAGGACAGCGCCATGGGTCAAGTGCGCACTGTAGCATTTGGGCTGCGCAGTATGGTCCGTTCCATGTGCACACTTGAGTTGCGCACACATGGGCCATGCCGTCATGATTGATTGGGCCTGCGCGGCCATGAACAAAACTTAAGTCTAGCATAACATAGCCATGTACTATGTCATACTAGACTTGGGGGGCTTGTGGACGTATAGTCCGGACTGGGCCAGGAATGGGTCAGGCCGGGCAGACAGCGGCCCACTCTACGTCTAAACCCTAATCCATGCCCTATAAATACATGGCTGGATCTCCTTCTTGAGGACATAACATGACAGGTTACTCTAACCCTAACTCGTCACATCGCACCGATACTAACTTGACCGTCGGAGGTGGACCCCGGGGCTATGGCCTTGGGTCCACTCCTAACGGGTTCTCTTTGTTGACAGGTCTACTTAGGGCTCGAGAAGACGACGAGTGGTAAAGGGAGAGTCGTCGAATCCAGCCCGCGCCAGATTATGCATCAACAGAGTAGTTTATATATTCTTGATCAATCTTATTAAAGTCTGTATCATTGTAAAACTTGTTATATCTCAAGCGACTTTAATGATTTATTTGTTTACAAAAGTTGCTCCTGTAACGTAGGTTACTCGATAAGTTTTTATAATCATATGTGTTTCAAAATAAACTGAAAATAAATTTTGGGTTTGTAAAGCTCATGTTTGAATTTAATACCCTAATAAACATATTTACATGCTACTTCTAGCCCATGATTAACTGGCCCATGTTAGTGAATGTTGATGTTGGAGCTACACATCAAATAAACTAGGATGAAACATAGGATTCGGTGGATGATTCGGCGGGCGAGAAGACCTCAGTTGGAGACGGGGCGGCTTTCTCTATTTCACGAAGATGTCATTTTCATTCTTTTTCAACCAGAGGAGAAATCAAAAAGAAGCGAAATTAGAACTCATTTTTTTACATACTTTGTATTTGTATTGTATGTATTGTATGTATTTGTATGTATTGTAAAATAAACTCTTTACGCCTCTATAAAAAGGTATATCTCTAAAGACCGAGATGGATAATATGTATTATTATCTATAGTCTTAATGAATATGTATTCATATCAATTAGTAGAATAGAGACTCATACAAATTAATCGTGTGTCAGGAACCAGATTAGTTTAACTGACCCATTTTTGAGCATCAACTATTTTAGTACTCCCTCCGTTTCAATATAATTGTCCACATTTCCTTTTTTGGATGTCTCAAAATTATTATCCACTTTCCTTTTATAGTAAAAGAAAGAGAATTTAGTGGAGGAATATTCCTTTTGAATGGTTGAAAATTAAAGAGGCCTCACTTTTATTAAATTGTGTGAATCTTGTCTAGTGACAATAATTTTGAGACGGAGGGAGTATATTTTTTTTATAGAAGAGTTATTTTATATATCAAACTTTTTTCATATACCAAAGAACTCATCTCCACCATTCATTTAAAAAAAAATTAATTGCTGAGATTAAAAGCATTTTATTATTTCATTTTTTTTAAATTTAAATATCTCTTAAACCGTTAATCATTAAGCGAAAATATTTACACCGTCGCGATGAGCATTTAATTATCTTTCTATAAACGGGCACTTTGATATACTTTCGACAAACAAAAACATTTCGTATTTTTCACGTTTTTTTTAAGTTTTTTCGTTTTTTTTACATTACTGAAATTTGCATTAAAAAAATCATATATGATAAAACACTAATTTGAATATCACATGTGATATTAGTGTTAAATCATATATGATATGTGATATCATATGTATATCATATATGATTTTACACTAATATCACATATGATATTACATATCATATATAATTTAACACTAATATAACATGTGATATTCTAATTAGTGTTTTTATCATATATGATTTTTAATGCAAATTTCAGTAACGTAAAAAAACGAAAAAACTTTAAAAAAAAATGTGAAAAATACGAAAAAAAAAGTTGTCGAAAGTATATCAAAGTGCATATCTATAGAAAGATAATTAAATGCTCGTCGCAATGATATATTTTTTTTTTTCGCTTAACGATTAACGGTTTGAAAGATATTAATATTTGAAAAGAAAAAAAATGAAAGTAGGATTTTTTAAATTGTTGGGATTAATCTCATCTATTAAATCAAATAAAAATGAAGGATAGAGATTGATGCGTAAAGAATCTTTTGTCATCAAATTATCTTAAATCATTTCTTCAACAAAAAATAAAAGAAGAAAGAAAAAAAACTAAAATGTCTTGTATATTGAATGAAAATGTTTATCATAATATCTTTTGTGGCATTTGCATGTATTTCAAAACTCGATTTAAAATCAAATGTTAACATCAATTTTTTTCTTTTTCTTTTTAACAGTTAATTTATATTAAATATTTTGTAATGATTTCTTGTTCTTGAATAAAAACGTATGTGTGCAAAAGTATGCACATGAAACTAATTTACGTAACTCGTAACAATATACGCACACGGCATATTAAATAGGAGCAAGATCCTCTCAAGTTGTGTTATCCTATTAAATGGAGCAAGATCCTCTCAAGTTGTGTTATACAACTTGAGTCAAGTTGTGTAATTATGAGTCATTGGATTTAATCCAATGGTTCAAATCAAAAGAAGTTCTTTTGACTTGAACCATTGGATTAAATCCAATGGCTCACAATAAGTCCGCAAAGTCATAGCACGTTAGTTATGGATAGACTAAACTTAGTCTAAAGTCGGGACACCTTCAATGACGTTTTTTTCAGTACGCGGGATAACTTTTTGGTTTTAGTTTAAATTAATCACGTAATTGTTAAAAGTGAAAATTTTCGATTTTTTTGTTAAATATTAATCTGGAAAATTGCCGGTTGTTATATTAAGTGTCAAAACTTATATTTTGAACTTATCAAACTAAAACACAAACGTGTCATAGTGATACAAGGTTTTTGAAAACACACTTGCATCTATTTCATTTCATATAGTGTAATACTAAGTGGAACCATAACTACTTAGATCGCGTTTCGGAGCTGGTATTATAACTTGACTTATTCATTCCCGGACTACTACTTCACTTGAGGTAAGTTTTTATAGCCCTTTTTTTATTATATTTTCCTTGAGGGAAAATGATACTCAAATGATATTTTGATTGTTTTCATGTTGTGACACTATTTTCATGTTTTTGGACAATATGTGTGTTTTGATTGCAATATGTGCCTTGTTGTATGGTTTCATCATATGTGTTCATTTATGCGCAACTCTTTAACTCAATGTTGGAGCCGAAGCATTTGATAGTACTATCAGGGTAGTTCCCCAATTGTTATCGGGGTAGCTCCCCATTGTCAGCAACATGTATTTAGCAACCTTGGTAGGTTCAGTCGTCACAAGCATCACAGTTTCATTAAGTGTTTATATTTGTATATCTTGTTCACTATTGTCCTATGATATATTATTCATAGCTGCGTGGTTTTACTCTTATACCTATGAGCTCACCAAATTTATGTTCACGTTTTCAAGTATAGCATCCATTTTTAGGTGATGGTCGGTAACATTTTGAAGACATTTGCATTGAAGTCATTCTTTGTTCTCATTTCAAAGACCGCGATAATTGAGTCAAGATGCTTTTCTAAATAAACCATTTTGAACAAGCTAAAAACTTATGTTTCGTCATCCAGTATTGGGTAAAGACATTTATGTAATATTGTAAACTTATTTCTGTAATAAAATATGGTATTGTTCTACTCTTTTATGCGATATTTCGAGACATCGCACCTCGCTTTTCCGCCTAGGCGGGTTGTGACAATAACACATGTTGCAGCTAGTGTAGTTGTATGAGATGGTTGATTTTTAGAAAACAATTTAGTTCTTATATTTCTTTGTCCACTTTAACCAATATCTGATTAACTATGTAAGTTTTATTTGCATTATCAACTAATTTATCTGGTTAACATTCTCTTGCCAAAAATAAACCAATTATGTTTGGTTATTATGTTTTTGAATTTCATTTTAAGTACTATTTTTTTTTTCACATAACAAGTATTCACTTTTAATAAATAAGACTACTAATATATTGTTTGTTTGTTTACCTTTAGATATTTGTTATATCATAAAAACCAAATTTAATTTGTGTACTAATTGCAATGGCAAACATACATTTTGTTAGCTAAAATCTCACATTTTGGTTGCGAATGAGTGGTCCAAACTTTTCTAATGGTGGAAGCTTCAAAATGTGCATTTTTCAAGTCTTTTGGATGTTATCACTCTCGCAAACCATGTTAATTTGCAAACATCCCTTCTACCCATTTTTATCGTTGTGATACAATTAACTGTTTGGTTCACAACCAAAAGACCTTCGACAGACCTTGTTCTTAACGACATTAAACTCCTCTCTTCGATTGGATTTCTAACAGATATAAGAACACATTTGCGACTCTAATGCATGACACAAAAACAAAATTAACTGCATGACCATTTTGATTTCACCTTTCTGACGTTTCCCTAACTTTATGATTAAAAAAAATGCACTCTTGATTTCATTAGGCTCTATTTTAGTTACTAGGGAGTAGTGAACATCAATCTTCATAATATAGGGGGCTCCAAGTCTTATCCTTATAGTTAAGGGGTGCTTCTTTTAGTAGAAAACCAAAGGTTATCCTTGATGTCGTATATGTCACACGTGATAAGCGTTTCACCGTTAAGGTAATCGGCGTGTACCCTAACCCACAAGACCATATTCAGGGAATTTTTTGAGATTCTTGGTTTGTACTCATTTTTAATTTAGTGCCCATTTACTTTAGTAAATTTTTGTAGCTACCCATTGGGTAAATTTAGCTAAAACGTCATTATGTCATCAAGCAACTACCATCAAGATAATCTAGAGGCAGAGCTAGGATTTTAAGTTAAGAGGGGCTGAACTTCATCGCGTGATAGTAACGATACAATCCAAACATTGTGATATATATAACAATTTGAGCAAAGTAAACTAAAGATTGCACTTGCATATAAAAAACGATCACATGTTACATGAACTTTATAATCAAGTAATTTATGGTTGTACAAACATCAAGAAATTTTTTTATGACCTTTCTACAAATTTAAGTGAATAACAAACCCAATAAAATGCTTTAGCATCTTTACTTCATTACTTGAATCATCAATATTGAAAGAAGAAATTACTGACACGAAAGATGGAGAAAAACAAATACCAAAAAAATAAGAATTAAATGCAATAATAAAAAGAAAACAAAGATTAAAGATATAAGAATTAAATGTAAAGTTTGGCGTTTATATATTGCATAAAGTGATTAGGGGAGGCTTTTAGAGTAACTCTTGTATATATTGCATTATTGGGCTTATATTATTCTAAACATATGGGCTCATTGAAAGGGGCCTAGCACCCACTAGTCACCCCCTTCCTTCGCCTCTCTAGTGTTTTATGGAAATGCCTGGAAATGATCACACGAACATTTCGATCATTTCAGTTAAGTTGTGTACATTTGATTCAAAGACATGACTTTCCAATAATTTAAACAGAAAAAACCTCGTCTATTTATTATCTCATGAAGTAATCAGTTTTTTGAAAGTGGATAAACACATAGTGAAACACTTTATAATTCAAGTATCTAGTTAATATAGCGATAAAAACCCATAATTTTTAATAGCTTAAACCCATCTTGTATTCAACAAAGTAAAAGTTAGGAAGAAGTACAAGTATGATGAATTGATGTTAATAAAAGAGACTTATGCAATTGAAGTGATATAAGACTAGTAGTTATAGTAACTCAACCCATGATCAGACCATGTTACATTAGCGCCACATTTATTTCTTTCTCTTAGACTAAACACAGGACAAAACACCTGTTATGATGACCTTACCAGTGACCAACTTTAAAATAATAATAATAATAATAATAATAATAATAATAATAATAATAATAATAATAATAATAATAATAATAATAATAATAATAATAATAATAATAATAATAATAATAATAATAATAATAATAATAATAATAATAATAATAATAATAATAATAATAATAATAATAATAATAATAATAATAATAATAATAATAATAATAATAATAATAATAATAATAATAATAATAATAATAATAATAATAATAATAATAATAATAATAATAATAATAATAATAATAATAATAATAATAATAATAATAATAATAATAATAATAATAATAATAATAATAATAATAATAATAATAATAATAATAATAATAATAATAATAATAATAATAATAATAATAATAATAATAATAATAATAATAATAATAATAATAATAATAATAATAATAATAATAATAATAATAATAATAATAATAATAATAATAATAATAATAATAATAATAATAATAATAATAATAATAATAATAATAATAATAATAATAATAATAATAATAATAATAATAATAATAATAATAATAATAATAATAATAATAATAATAATAATAATAATAATAATAATAATAATAATAATAATAATAATAATAATAATAATAATAATAATAATAATAATAATAATAATAATAATAATAATAATAATAATAATAATAATAATAATAATAATAATAATAATAATAATAATAATAATAATAATAATAATAATAATAATAATAATAATAATAATAATAATAATAATAATAATAATAATAATAATAATAATAATAATAATAATAATAATAATAATAATAATAATAATAATAATAATAATAATAATAATAATAATAATAATAATAATAATAATAATAATAATAATAATAATAATAATAATAATAATAATAATAATAATAATAATAATAATAATAATAATAATAATAATAATAATAATAATAATAATAATAATAATAATAATAATAATAATAATAATAATAATAATAATAATAATAATAATAATAATAATAATAATAATAATAATAATAATAATAATAATAATAATAATAATAATAATAATAATAATAATAATAATAATAATAATAATAATAATAATAATAATAATAATAATAATAATAATAATAATAATAATAATAATAATAATAATAATAATAATAATAATAATAATAATAATAATAATAATAATAATAATAATAATAATAATAATAATAATAATAATAATAATAATAATAATAATAATAATAATAATAATAATAATAATAATAATAATAATAATAATAATAATAATAATAATAATAATAATAATAATAATAATAATAATAATAATAATAATAATAATAATAATAATAATAATAATAATAATAATAATAATAATAATAATAATAATAATAATAATAATAATAATAATAATAATAATAATAATAATAATAATAATAATAATAATAATAATAATAATAATAATAATAATAATAATAATAATAATAATAATAATAATAATAATAATAATAATAATAATAATAATAATAATAATAATAATAATAATAATAATAATAATAATAATAATAATAATAATAATAATAATAATAATAATAATAATAATAATAATAATAATAATAATAATAATAATAATAATAATAATAATAATAATAATAATAATAATAATAATAATAATAATAATAATAATAATAATAATAATAATAATAATAATAATAATAATAATAATAATAATAATAATAATAATAATAATAATAATAATAATAATAATAATAATAATAATAATAATAATAATAATAATAATAATAATAATAATAATAATAATAATAATAATAATAATAATAATAATAATAATAATAATAATAATAATAATAATAATAATAATATAATAATAATAATAATAATAATAATAATAATAATAATAATAATAATAATAATAATAATAATAATAATAATAATAATAATAATAATAATAATAATAATAATAATAATAATAATAATAATAATAATAATAATAATAATAATAATAATAATAATAATAATAATAATAATAATAATAATAATAATAATAATAATAATAATAATAATAATAATAATAATAATAATAATAATAATAATAATAATAATAATAATAATAATAATAATAATAATAATAATAATAATAATAATATAATAATAATAATAATAATAATAATAATAATAATAATAATAATAATAATAATAATAATAATAATAATAATAATAATAATAATAATAATAATAATAATAATAATAATAATAATAATAATAATAATAATAATAATAATAATAATAATAATAATAATAATAATAATAATAATAATAATAATAATAATAATAATAATAATAATAATAATAATAATAATAATAATAATAATAATAATAATAATAATAATAATAATAATAATAATAATAATAATAATAATAATAATAATAATAATAATAATAATAATAATAATAATAATAATAATAATAATAATAATAATAATAATAATAATAATAATAATAATAATAATAATAATAATAATAATAATAATAATAATAATAATAATAATAATAATAATAATAATAATAATAATAATAATAATAATAATAATAATAATAATAATAATAATAATAATAATAATAATAATAATAATAATAATAATAATAATAATAATAATAATAATAATAATAATAATAATAATAATAATAATAATAATAATAATAATAATAATAATAATAATAATAATAATAATAATAATAATAATAATAATAATAATAATAATAATAATAATAATAATAATAATAATAATAATAATAATAATAATAATAATAATAATAATAATAATAATAATAATAATAATAATAATAATAATAATAATAATAATAATAATAATAATAATAATAATAATAATAATAATAATAATAATAATAATAATAATAATAATAATAATAATAATAATAATAATAATAATAATAATAATAATAATAATAATAATAATAATAATAATAATAATAATAATAATAATAATAATAATAATAATAATAATAATAATAATAATAATAATAATAATAATAATAATAATAATAATAATAATAATAATAATAATAATAATAATAATAATAATAATAATAATAATAATAATAATAATAATAATAATAATAATAATAATAATAATAATAATAATATAATAATAATAATAATAATAATAATAATAATAATAATAATAATAATAATAATAATAATAATAATAATAATAATAATAATAATAATAATAATATAATAATAATAATAATAATAATAATAATAATAATAATAATAATAATAATAATAATAATAATAATAATAATAATAATATAATAATAATAATAATAATAATAATAATAATAATAATAATAATAATAATAATAATAATAATAATAATAATAATAATAATAATAATAATAATAATAATAATAATAATAATAATAATAATAATAATAATAATAATAATAATAATAATAATAATAATAATAATAATAATAATAATAATAATAATAATAATAATAATAATAATAATAATAATAATAATAATAATAATAATAATAATAATAATAATAATAATAATAATAATAATAATAATAATAATAATAATAATAATAATAATAATAATAATAATAATAATAATAATAATAATAATAATAATAATAATAATAATAATAATAATAATAATAATAATAATAATAATAATAATAATAATAATAATAATAATAATAATAATAATAATAATAATAATAATAATAATAATAATAATAATAATAATAATAATAATAATAATAATAATAATAATAATAATAATAATAATAATAATAATAATAATAATAATAATAATAATAATAATAATAATAATAATAATAATAATAATAATAATAATAATAATAATAATAATAATAATAATAATAATAATAATAATAATAATAATAATAATAATAATAATAATAATAATAATAATAATAATAATAATAATAATAATAATAATAATAATAATAATAATAATAATAATAATAATAATAATAATAATAATAATAATAATAATAATAATAATAATAATAATAATAATAATAATAATAATAATAATAATAATAATAATAATAATAATAATAATAATAATAATAATAATAATAATAATAATAATAATAATAATAATAATAATAATAATAATAATAATAATAATAATAATAATAATAATAATAATAATAATAATAATAATAATAATAATAATAATAATAATAATAATAATAATAATAATAATAATAATAATAATAATAATAATAATAATAATAATAATAATAATAATAATAATAATAATAATAATAATAATAATAATAATAATAATAATAATAATAATAATAATAATAATAATAATAATAATAATAATAATAATAATAATAATAATAATAATAATAATAATAATAATAATAATAATAATAATAATAATAATAATAATAATAATAATAATAATAATAATAATAATAATAATAATAATAATAATAATAATAATAATAATAATAATAATAATAATAATAATAATAATAATAATAATAATAATAATAATAATAATAATAATAATAATAATAATAATAATAATAATAATAATAATAATAATAATAATAATAATAATAATAATAATAATAATAATAATAATAATAATAATAATAATAATAATAATAATAATAATAATAATAATAATAATAATAATAATAATAATAATAATAATAATAATAATAATAATAATAATAATAATAATAATAATAATAATAATAATAATAATAATAATAATAATATAATAATAATAATAATAATAATAATAATAATAATAATAATAATAATAATAATAATAATAATAATAATAATAATAATAATAATAATAATAATAATAATAATAATAATAATAATAATAATAATAATAATAATAATAATAATAATAATAATAATAATAATAATAATAATAATAATAATAATAATAATAATAATAATAATAATAATAATAATAATAATAATAATAATAATAATAATAATAATAATAATAATAATAATAATAATAATAATAATAATAATAATAATAATAATAATAATAATAATAATAATAATAATAATAATAATAATAATAATAATAATAATAATAATAATAATAATAATAATAATAATAATAATAATAATAATAATAATAATAATAATAATAATAATAATAATAATAATAATAATAATAATAATAATAATAATAATAATAATAATAATAATAATAATAATAATAATAATAATAATAATAATAATAATAATAATAATAATAATAATAATAATAATAATAATAATAATAATAATAATAATAATAATAATAATAATAATAATAATAATAATAATAATAATAATAATAATAATAATAATAATAATAATAATAATAATAATAATAATAATAATAATAATAATAATAATAATAATAATAATAATAATAATAATAATAATAATAATAATAATAATAATAATAATAATAATAACGCTTTCAACATGGTGGACCGGGCTGTTATGTTACATGAGGTTCGTTTGCATTTCCCGGCTATTTCGCAGTGGGTGGAGTTTTGCTACTCTAGTCCTGCCAGATTGTATTATGGTGAGCATACTCTTTGGTCTCATCAAGGTGTGCAACAAGGTGATCCGCTTGGGCCTCTTCTTTTTGCTTTAGTTTTACATCCCTTAGCATGTAAGATTAGAGATTCTTTTGACCTTTCCTTTCAAGCTTGGTATTTGGATGATGGCACTATTATTGGTGATACCTTGGTTGTGGGTAAGGTTTTAGAGTTGATTATGGCAGAAGGACCTTGTCGTGGCTTACACCTCAATGTTGATAAAACTGAAGTCTTTTGGCCACAAGAGGACCCCAGAAGCAGGTATGATGGTGTTTTTCCCCCTAATATTTCTCGCCCCTCACATGGTGTTAAATTATTGGGTGGACCTGTTAGTGTGGATTTTGAGTTTGGTAGTAAGTTGGTCCTGAAAAGGGTTGCTAAAACTATCGAACTTATGGAGGCAGTTGCCAAACTTAATGACCCTCAATGTGAGTTGTTGTTACTCCGTGCATGTGCTGGTATTTCTAAGCTCTATTTTTCTATGCGCACATGTTCTCCTCGGGTCTTTGAGTGCGCTCAGGTTTCTTTTGATGCGGCACTTCGTTCTTCCTTGGAGCGTATTGTCACTGCTTCTGGACCTGGTTTTGGTGACTGGCAGTGGAGACTCGCCACCTTACCTTTTGCTTTTGGGGGACTTGGTTTATATTCTGCAGGTGATGTCTTGAACTATGCTTTCATTGCTTCTAGACTTCAATCAGCTGGCCTTCAGACTAAGCTTCTTCATGGTTCGGGTATTATTACTGCTGGTCCCTCTTTTGATGATGCTTTATGTACTTTCAACGTGAATATGGATATTGATCTTTTGAGTAACCTTAGCGAGGTCGCTGCCCCCAAACTTATGAAGAAATTGGCAGATATATACTTCGGTCGGGTTTCCCAAAATGTTGAATCTACTTTCCATCTTTCCCCTCGACAGATGGCGTTATGGAGCTCTTTAAAGGAGGATCACACTTCGGATTGGTTTAGGGTGGCTCCGGTATCTGGATTGGGACAGACTATGAGTGCCAGGGCTTATCGGTGTGTACTGTGTTATCGTTTGGGTGTTCCTCTTTTCACTGTTCAGGTACCGTGTTCTGCTTGCTCTAAGGTTTTTCCTGGAGATATTTATGGGGATCACGCTGTTTCGTGTGCGGGTATTGTTGGCATTAAACATCGTCACAACCTTGTGCGTGATGTTCTTGTTGACATATGCTCCCGATCAGGGATTTCTGCTCGCAAGGAGGTGGATATTGGGCTTTTTGGAGATGGGGACAGATCCTTGCGACCAGCTGACATACTACTCTATTCTTGGGATAGTGGACGTGATGTATGTGTTGACCTTACAGGTTCGTCGCCTTTGACGCAATCCGGATTGATTGATTTTATACCAGGGCGAGCGATCAGTGATGCTGCTCAGCGTAAACGGGTCAAGTACGAGGCCAAATGTGCGGATATTGGATATGGGTTTCTCCCCTTCTCTTTTTCCTCTTTTGGGGAACTTGAGAAAGATGCAGTCACTTTACTCAAGCGCATTCGACGTTTCTCGATGACTCAGGACATTGGAGCGCGTGCAGCAGTTTATATCTTTAATAGGATTGGTTTTACCATTGCTAGAGGTGTGGGGGCACAGTTGGTTTCGAGGCTCCCCACTAATCTTCTGTAATCCTATGAGTTTTTAATAAAAGTGTGATTTTGAATAAAAAAAAAAAAAAAAAAAAAAAAAAAAAAAAAAATAATAATAATAATAATAATAATAATAATAATAATAATAATAATAATAATAATAATAATAATAATAATAATAGGATTGGTTTTACCATTGCTAGAGGTGTGGGAGCTCAGTTGGTTTCGAGGCTCCCCACTAATCTTTTGTAATCCTATGTGTTTTTAATAAAAGTGTGATTTATAAAAAAAATAAAATAAAAAAATAATAATAATAATAATAATAATAATAATAATAATAATAATAATAATAATAATAATAATAATAATAATAATAATAATAATAGGATTAGCTTCGCTATAGCTAAAGGAGTAGGGGCCCAGTTAGTATCTCGGCTCCCTACTAATTTCTTGTAAATCCTAGATTCTTCTAATAAAGTGATGTTTCATAATAATAATAATAATAATAATAATAATAATAATAATAATAATAATAATAATAATAATAATAATAATAATAATAATAATAATAATAATAATAATAATAATAATAAAATCATTAATAATCTAAAAACATTACAATAATAGTTAAAATAAAATTAAAAACATTACAATACAAATTGAAAAAATAAACTAATAGTCTAAATTATGTTGAAAGCTAAAGATACGCAATATATGCATTCAAAACAAACGATCTACGCAACGAACTTTGAAAATTATCATTCTACGTATAATACTTTCAAATTAGGAACGATCTATGCAAGATTACCGGGAATTAGCAGGCTTCCAGCTTTGAAAAGTTACGATAATGGTCCCTGTGGTTTGCGTTGACTTTCAGCGGTCGTCCATTGATTTTTTCACTTAAAAAAGTTACGGTAATGGTCACTATGGTTTTCCTTGACTTTCACCTTTAGTCCCTTGTGTTTTTATAGGTTTTTATCTTTTTTATACGTTTTCGTCTATTTTTATGCGATTTTTGTACGTGTTTATATGTTTTCGTCCGTTTTTATACCGTTTTTGTACGTTTATTTATATGTTTTCATCCGGTTTTTCGTCTGTTTTGTACGCTTTTTTAAGTTTTATTACGTTTCATCCGGTTTTATACGTTTTTGTACGCCTTATACAATTTTTGTACATTTTCATCATTTTTATACCTTTTCGTCCATTTTTATGCGTTTTCGTTCGTTTTTATAAGTTTCATATGTTTTTATACTTTTTGTGCGTTTTATATTATTATTATATGTTTTCATCCGTTTTTATACGTTTTCGTCCATATTTGTACATTTTTATAATTTTTTATATGTTTTCATCTATTTTATACGTTTTTGTGCGATTTTATGCATTTTAAACATTTTATATGATTTTTATACGTTTTCATCCGTTTTTTGGTTTTATACAATTTTTGTACGTTTTTATATGTTTTCATCCATTTTTAATGTTTTCATACACTTTTATACAATTTTGTACGTTTTTATAAAAACAGATGAAAACGTACAAAAATCGTATAAAAATGGATAAAAACGTATAAAAATGTTCGAAAACGTATAAAAACGTTCAAAAACGTATAAAACAGACGAAAATGTATAAAAACGGATGAAAACATATAAAAACTTATAAAACAGATGAAAACATACAAAAAAACGTACAACAAGCAGACGAAAAAACGGATGAAAACGTTAAAAAATGTACAAAAACGGACGAAAACGTACAAAAAAAGGAGGACATCATAAAAAACGGAAGAAAACGTATAAAACGTACAAAAATCATATAAAACTGTACGAAAACGTATAAAATCGGACGAAAATGAACAAAAACGTACAAAAACGGATGAAAACGTACAAACACGTATAAAAATGTACAAAAATGGACTAAAATGTACAAAAAAGGAGGACATCATAAAAAACGGAAGAAAACGTATAAAACGTACAAAAATCATATAAAAACGGACGAAAACAAACAAAAACGTTCAAAAACTGACGACAACGTATAAAAATGGATGAAAACGTATAAGAACGTACAAAAACATATATGTAATTAACTCAAAGATTTATAAGTGAAAAAAAGGGACGATTTATGTAATTACCTCATAGAGTTATAAATGAAAAAAACGACAAAGGACTAAAGCTGAAAGTCAACACAAACTATAGGACCATTACTATAACTTTTTTAAGTGAAAAAAAGTCAAGGGACGACCAGTGAAAGTCAACGCAAACCACATGGACCATTATTGTAACTTTTCAAAGCTAGTAACCTGCTAGTTCCCAGTAATCTTGCGTAGATCGTTCCTAATTTGAAAGTATTTTACGTAGAATGGTAATTTCCAAAGTTCGTTGCGTAGATCATCTGTTTAGAATAAATATGTTGCGTATCTTTAGCTTTCACCCGTCTAAATTATATCGCTCCTTGATCTTTTGCTTCCGGCCAACACCGCTAGTTATTTTTCGGTTAAATGGTCATGGGGTTTATTGTAGTACATATGTTTTTTCTCCATTTTTGTTTTTTTTGCTTGTTGTTTAAATTAAACAAATTTGACGTTACAACTCGAATTCTTTATCCCTTTGTGCAAGCCTTAGTCTCTTCATCTCCCATTCCTGCTCCTTTATTCTCAAATACTCAGCCGAGGCTTCCTTCATGTGGGAAAATATATCTTTATTTTGTGTGACCATTTTTCAGTCAACATTGCAACAAGCTCTGGTGCAACACAGCAACTAAAGATTCGGAATGAGCTTGGGAGGCTGACACTTTCTTCTTTGCCTTGTTATGTCCCATTGGTCACACTTCCCGAACCTCTTCCTCAGAATCATCCGCTTCTTTGTTCAGATTCAAAACACTTTGTGTTGAAGCTTCGGAAGTGGCGTGTGAGGTGTTTTCGATGTCCGTATTTTTTGAAGCACCGCCTTTGGATTGCTCGTAAAACTTTAGCATTTCAACATATTTCCATTTTCTGTGGTCCTTCAAAATTTTCTAGCATTTAGTCATTGTGAAGGGTGTATGGTAAATAACACGATACTCTTTTACCGCTTGAACGTAAATTGTTGTCTCACTTGCGCCACTCTAGTGCCTCCCTTTCACGGTATTGTAAACCGCACACAATTGATTAATTTTAGGACGAATCCTACCTTTCCATTTGCCCAAAATTGAATCATATCATTTTGTGGAAGCCTTCATTTCATTCTCAAAATATGTTAGAACTTCCGTCCAAAACACTTATGCCTTTTTAGCATTTTCGTCAATGCTATTCTCGAACACATATATCCATGCTCTACACAAGGCAGCCTCTTCCTCAAGGATCCATGGTTCAGGTCTGTGATGAGTGTCTAAATACTCATCATTTTTGTACTGTTTAAAATGCCAAAAACATCTGAAAACACTCAGAAATGCATCAAAATGATAAAAATATCACAAATAAGTGTTTTATGTGTTTCAAATGCAAAAATACCAAAATCTGGTGAAAAACGTATCAAGTTTGCATAATTGGCAGTTTTAGTCTCCCAAGTTTCAAAAGTTATCAAAACTAGTCCCTGGTAATTCAAAAACTTGTAAAATGTCATTTAAGGTCCATGGGATTCAAAAGTTGTCAAAATAAACCCTTTAAAGTTTAAAATTTACAAAATGACAACTTTAGTCCCTAAAGTTTGAAAATTGTCAAATATAGTCCTTGGTGAATTTAAAAATAGAAATTTATCAAAAATAAACCTTGTACTATTCATAAATGGCAAAATTGGTCCTTATAGTGAACTTTTGGAAAATTACATGTTTGGTCCCTCAAGTTTCAAAAATGACATAAAAGACCCTTGGATTTATTAAAAATGGAAAATAATTACAATTATGGTCCTTAGTTTATCATATTTGGCATAATAGGTCCTTGGAATAACTTTGGTATAGTGGCAGGTTTGGTCCTTCAATTTGGCAGAATTACATAAATGGTCCTTGTGTTTAAGCTACACCAAACGGACCCTTTTATTATCCCAAATCCAACAAATCCAAATCCAACCCAGTCCAATACCAAAACCCGGCCCATGTTTTAAAATTAGAAATACCGCCACCACTGTTCACATCCCTCTCCCACCATTGCAATCCAAAAACCAGGTGGTTTTCACCACCTCACCACCACTTTCCACCTTTCAACCTTATCCCCCAGCTGTATACCAACCCCCCTCCACCTCCACATACACCAAGAAGCATTAAATGCTTAATAACCTGCTCTATGACTTTTCCCGCCAAAACTCCACTTGTACGATTAAGATGATATCAAGCTTATCCAATGGTGGGAATTGATTAGAGGAGAGAGGGGAAGCTTTTGGATGTCTATAAAGAAGAAAAGAAGGCAGAGATAGTAGTGTCGCATGTTTTAGACCAAATTTGTAGTGTAAAAGTTCTTTAATGTCTGTTTGAGCTTAAATTTCAGTTCTTAGTATAATATTAAGTTCATTTCAAGTTAAAAGTCACTTTTGTATTGTAATTATTCCGGTTAAATAAGATTTCAAGTTTTATTGTTTCTTGTTAATTCGTATTAAGTCAATTAAACTAATTAGAAGTTACAAAAGCTCTTTTACCCTTCCAACAAGCTCAGATAAGCTTGCTATAGCTTTTCATGAGCCTGTTTTAGATTCTAATAGTTTAAATTTCAAAAAATAAAGAAAAGTCAACAAAAGTCAACTGACAAGCATCATTTTGATTTGGTCATGATATTTGGTGATGCAGAGCTAATTTTGGATTGATTATGGTTTAGAGCTTCTTGGGAAGCTATAGGTTGTAATCTTGTGCTTTGATTCTCTATTTTGTGCATTAACACAACTTGTAAGTCATTTCTTCAAAGTTTGCAATTTTAAATATAAGTGTTATAAACTTGTTAATTCTAGTTTAATCATGTCTAAATACAGTTAGTATAAGGTTTTTAATTGGTTGCATGAACTTAATCATTGGAATCCTTTGAAAAGCTGCAAAACTGCTTCTAAAAGGGGTGTTTGGATTTGTTGATATCACTGTGTTTAAGGTTGTTTGTAGCTTTGTTCTTGGTTGATACATGTTACATTAGGATAATATAGCTCAGTTAAAGCATAAAAACTAGTGCTTATTTTATAAAAAGTCAAAATTAGTTTTAATTATATCTTACTAGTTAACTGTTAAGAATTTGGGTTACAAAATTCATCTAGGTTACTTATAACTTGGTACTCTAGCTTAAATTCATCTTAATACAGCTTAATATAACTTATTCAGTCCATAGAATCAAATCAAAGTTTATAAAAGTCAAATATCCATTTCTGTCTACAAAAGTCAAAAGTAGTAAAACCAGTTTTTGCCAAAACTTTGTTGATGTCTCAGTTGTTAACCCTTGGTCATGAGCTAGTGATATTTTGGGATTTCTTAGTTAAGTTGGTCTAGTTTAAAAATCTCAGTTTTTTTTTCCTTTTATCAAACTCCTATAAGCTCTAAATCAGCTTCCAATAAGCCCTGATTTGCCCTGTGCACACACTCAGCATACACTGAGTGTGCACAGGAACTTGCAGCCTTTGCACAAGCTTCATTCAAGCTTGTGAGGAGCTGAGATTTGGCACATGTGTAGTCTGCTAGGTGAACTTTAGGTCCCTATATCTGTTTTTCCCCTTAGCTTATTAGGATTGCTTATGCATTAGCTTAAAGTAGCCCACCTAATAGCTGTTTTGCTTAAATAATCCCATAAGCTAAAATCTAGTTTAAGCTTATTTTGTAATCAAGAGTACTGTTAATTAGTTTAGATAGACTTAATTTAGCAATACCTAGCTTCTGTTTTCATTTGGTACTCATTTGTGGATTTTGGCTTATTTTGAAGTGCTTATTCATAAGCAGTTTCACTGCAGCCTCATATTCTCAAACATAAGCATATGTTTTTATATTTTTTATAGACTTAGAATAATATTTTAGACTTTTCCTGAATTTTTCATATTTTTCCAGCACTGTTTGCTATTTTTCTTATTTTAGACTAGTTTTTAACCCTTTTTAAATAGCTTTTAATACAAATAAATCAGAAAAAGTTTAAAAAAATATGTTTTCAATTTTCCTGGATTAAGATAAATATAAAAAGCCAAAAAAATATTTTTCTATAATTTTCTTAGTTTAAATAGTATTTTCTAGCCTTTTAATTAGTTTTAAATAGTATTAAATTCATAATAAATAGATAAAAAGTGTAATAAATATATTTTCAGTTTTAAAATAAGTTTTATCATATTTTAGATTTTTCTAAGTTATAATTTCATTTTTCTAGGTTAATTTGTATTTTCTTATATTTTAGTGCATTTTAAATAATTAATAAATAGTTTTTAATTAATAATAATTAAATAAATAGTTTTAAAAATAATTTTATTTTTCTAATAATTTTCTTTTATTATTAGGGTTGTAAAAATGTATTTTTCATATTTGTAGGCATTTTATTTCTTAAAACTCACGTTTTATTTTGTACGTTTACGTAATTTTATTTAAACGTACGTTTTAGGTTTTAAACGTTCATTATTTTAAATATAGTGATAGCGTTTATTTAACATATTTTAGCCTTTTAATTTTCTTTAATTTGCATTTAAGCCCCTGTAATTTATAAACTTTTTATTTAGGTATAATTATTCCACATTCACAAACCTTTTCCTATTCAATATCACCCGATCACAGATTCGTTGTACTACAGTGTTCACACCTCGTTGGGACTTAACGACCCGGGGATACACTATATTCCTATGATCTTAATTGCTTTGGTTTCAGACTGTCTGGATTTTATTACGGTTGGCCATTCACAAGTGGTTAGCTTGTGTGATAAAACCTGACGGTTTGCCACCAATCAAATTTTGGCGCCGCTGCCGGGGAACGAACCCGGGTCACCCGCGTGACAGGCGGGAATACTTACCACTATACTACAACTGCCGGTACTTTGAATATTGAGGACAATATTCATTTCTAAGTGTGGGGGAGAAATTCTGGCGAATTTGATCATAAATGTACCCTTTTAGTCCCTTTTTCCCCCAAAATGGCCAAATTAAAAATTTTTTTTAGTGGAAGTACTATGTACTAAACACAACAAATGGTAATCAGTCCACCATGTCTAACCCACATAAGGATTGGCTAACCCAGGAGCAAACGACTCTTGGTAAAGATATCTCAAATCCGTTTATGGCTTGCAATTTGCCCAAAATTGTATGGTGTTCAGCTCACCATATCCTAAAAAGTAAAAAGTTGGCTAGCCCGCAAGTTTATGGTTTGTGGTAAAGGCAGTTGAAAAACCATAATTGGTAATAGACTCACCAAAAATATTTTATCTAAGAGTTGGCTAGTCCAGAAGCAAACGGCTTCTGGTAAAGACAAATCAAATCTGTTTACAGCTGGTGATTTGCTCAAAATCATTTGGTTATCATTGTACCAAGGTTCTTACTTGAACTAAAACAATTGGCTACTCCAGAAGTAATGACTTTTGGTAAAGAGATAAAATCCATTAACTTTTCATAAAAGATTGCTAGGGACTAGCAATATCTTAGTGTGGGGAATTGATAACTGTCTAAATACTCATCATTTTTGTACTGTTTAGAATGCCAAAAACATCTGAAAACACTCAGAAATGCATCAAAATGATAAAAATATCACAAATAAGTGTTTTATGTGTTTCAAATGCAAAAATACCAAAATCTGGTGAAAACCGTATCAAGTTTGCATAATTGGCAGTTTTAGTCCCCCAAGTTTCAAAAGTTGTCAAAACTAGTCCCTGATAATTCAAAAACTTGTAAAATGTCATTTAAGGTCCATGGGATTCAAAAGTTGTCAAAATAAACCCTTTAAAGTTTAAAATTTACAAAATGACAACTTTAGTCCCTAAAGTTTGAAAATTGTCAAATATAGTCCTTGGTGAATTTTAAAATAGAAATTTATCAAAAATAAACCTTGTACTATTCATAAATGGCAAAATTGGTCCTTATAGTGAACTTTTGGAAAATTACATGTTTGGTCCCTCAAGTTTCAAAAATGACATAAAAGACCCTTGGATTTATTAAAAATGGAAAATAATTACAATTATGGTCCTTGGTTTATCATATTTGGCATAATAGGTCCTTGGAATAACTTTGGTATAGTGGCAGGTTTGGTCCTTCAATTTGGCAGAATTACATAAATGGTCCTTGTGTTTAAGCTACACCAAACGGACCCTTTTATTATCCCAAATCCAACAAATCCAAATCCAACCCAGTCCAATACCAAAACCCGGCCCATGTTTTAAAATTAGAAATACCGCCACCACTGTTCACATCCCTCTCCCACCATTGCAATCCAAAAACCAGGTGGTTTTCACCACCTCACCACCACTTTCCACCTTTCAACCTTATCCCCCAGCTGTATACCAACCCCCCTCCACCTCCACATACACCAAGAAGCATTAAATGCTTAATAACCTGCTCTATGACTTTTCCCGCCAAAACTCCACTTGTACGATTAAGATGATATCAAGCTTATCCAATGGTGGGAATTGATTAGAGGAGAGAGGGGAAGCTTTTGGATGTCTATAAAGAAGAAAAGAAGGCAGAGATAGTAGTGTCGCATGTTTTAGACCAAATTTGTAGTGTAAAAGTTCTTTAATGTCTGTTTGAGCTTAAATTTCAGTTCTTAGTATAATATTAAGTTCATTTCAAGTTAAAAGTCACTTTTGTATTGTAATTATTCCGGTTAAATAAGATTTCAAGTTTTATTGTTTCTTGTTAATTCGTATTAAGTCAATTAAACTAATTAGAAGTTACAAAAGCTCTTTTACCCTTCCAACAAGCTCAGATAAGCTTGCTATAGCTTTTCATGAGCCTGTTTTAGATTCTAATAGTTTAAATTTCAAAAAATAAAGAAAAGTCAACAAAAGTCAACTGACAAGCATCATTTTGATTTGGTCATGATATTTGGTGATGCAGAGCTAATTTTGGATTGATTATGGTTTAGAGCTTCTTGGGAAGCTATAGGTTGTAATCTTGTGATTTGATTCTCTATTTTGTGCATTAACACAACTTGTAAGTCATTTCTTCAAAGTTTGCAATTTTAAATATAAGTGTTATAAACTTGTTAATTCTAGTTTAATCATGTCTAAATACAGTTAGTATAAGGTTTTTAATTGGTTGCATGAACTTAATCATTGGAATCCTTTGAAAAGCTGCAAAACTGCTTCTAAAAGGGGTGTTTGGATTTGTTGATATCACTGTGTTTAAGGTTGTTTGTAGCTTTGTTCTTGGTTGATACATGTTACATTAGGATAATATAGCTCAGTTAAAGCATAAAAACTAGTGCTTATTTTATAAAAAGTCAAAATTAGTTTTAATTATATCTTACTAGTTAACTGTTAAGAATTTGGGATACAAATTTCATCTAGGTTACTTATAACTTGGTACTCTAGCTTAAATTCATCTTAATACAGCTTAATATAACTTATTCAGTCCATAGAATCAAATCAAAGTTTATAAAAGTCAAATATCCATTTCTGTCTACAAAAGTCAAAAGTAGTAAAACCAGTTTTTGCCAAAACTTTGTTGATGTCTCAGTTGTTAACCCTTGGTCATGAGCTAGTGATATTTTGGGATTTCTTAGTTAAGTTGGTCTAGTTTAAAAATCTCAGTTTTGTTTTCCTTTTATCAAACTCCTATAAGCTCTAAATCAGCTTCCAATAAGCCCTGATTTGCCTTGTGCACACACTCAGCATACACTGAGTGTGCACAGGAACTTGCAGCCTTTGCACAAGCTTCATTCAAGCTTGTGAGGAGCTGAGATTTGGCACATGTGTAGTCTGCTAGGTGAACTTTAGGTCCCTATATCTGTTTTTCCCCTTAGCTTATTAGGATTGCTTATGCATTAGCTTAAAGTAGCCCACCTAATAGCTGTTTTGCTTAAATAATCCCATAAGCTAAAATCTAGTTTAAGCTTATTTTGTAATCAAGAGTACTGTTAATTAGTTAAGATAGACTTAATTTAGCAATACCTAGCTTCTGTGTTCATTTGGTACTCATTTGTGGATTTTGGCTTATTTTGAAGTGCTTATTCATAAGCAGTTTCACTGCAGCCTCATATTCTCAAACATAAGCATATGTTTTTATATTTTTTATAGACTTAGAATAATATTTTAGACTTTTCCTGAATTTTTCATATTTTTCCAGCACTGTTTGCTATTTTTCTTATTTTAAACTAGTTTTTAATCCTTTTTAAATAGCTTTTAATACAAATAAATCAGAAAAAGTTTAAAAAAATATGTTTTCAATTTTCCTAGATTAAGATAAATATAAAAAGCCAAAAAAATATTTTTCCATAATTTTCTTAGTTTAAATAGTATTTTCTAGCATTTTAATTAGTTTTAAATAGTATTAAATTCATAATAAATAGATAAAAAGTGTAATAAATATATTTTCAATTTTAAAATAAGTTTTATCATATTTTAGATTTTTCTAAGTTATAATTTCATTTTTCTAGGTTAATTTTGTATTTTCTTATATTTTAGTGCATTTTAAATAATTAATAAATAGTTTTTAATTAATAATAATTAAATAAATAGTTTTAAAAATAATTTTATTTTTCTAATAATTTTCTTTTATAATTAGGGTTGTAAAAATGTATTTTTCATATTTGTAGGCATTTTATTTCTTAAAACTCACGTTTTATTTTGTACGTTTACGTAATTTTATTTAAACGTACGTTTTAGGTTTTAAACGTTCATTATTTTAAATATAGTGATAGCGTTTATTTAATATATTTTAGCCTTTTAATTTTCTTTAATTTGCATTTAAGCCCCTGTAATTTATAAACTTTTTCTTTAGGTATAATTATTCCACATTCACAAACCTTTTCCCCTTCAATATCACCCGATCACATATTCGTTGTACTACAGTGTTCACACCTCGTTGGGACTTAACGACCCGGGGATACACTATATTCCTCTGATCTTAATTGCTTTGGTTTCAGACTGTCTGGATTTTATTACGGTTGGCCATTCACAAGTGGTTAGCTTGTGTGATAAAACCTGACGGTTTGCCACCAATCAGTCTGTCATTCACCGTCTTCTTGGCTTGTTGACTTTTTTTTGTAGTCTTCCTTTTGACGAGCGCTGCATCTTCGACGAGAGACTCGATTTCAACGGGTTTGGATGGACCACCACCCGAAACTTGATCCATAGAATAATCTTCACTACCCAAAAATGGATCAATATTATCAAGATCTACAGGATTAATGGGAGAAAATCATTGAGAAAATTGGTCCATTTTGGGTGACATTTTCGGACGATAATTTTAGATTGTTGTTGTTGGTGGTGGTGGTGGTACATCGATTGGTTATACGGAGGTTGTGATTGGTTAAACGGATAATTTTGTTGTTGTTGTTGGTTAAACAGAAGAGAAAATAGATTGTTAACATAAATAAGTTGTTGATGTTGCGATTGGAATGACAAACTAGCGGGTGGAAATTAATAGGTGATAAATTAATTGGTGGTGAGTGACTTGTTAATTGAAAATTGGGATCGTTTGTTGTTGGAACGTTTTGCTATCATTGGTTTTTTGTGTTTTAGTTTTAGGAGTATCGTGAGACATTTTTTCGAGTTGGATAATAATAGAAGAAAATAGATGTCAAAGATAGTTGTAGAAGACAATGTGTGAAAAAAAAGGAAATAAATGTAGTATTTATAGTGAAAAAGTAGAGTTGATTTTTTTTTTTTCTTTTTTTTTTTTTTTTTTTTTTTTTTTTTTTTTTTTTTGAAAAAAATCAACCCAACGGTCAAAAGACCCATTGGGGTTTTGGTTTGTGTGTATTTGGGTTGGGTTGCTCATCCGATCGTACAAATGAAAAAGTGGGGAGAGGGGGCGCGTCATTCTGGGTCACTCGTCGAGGGGGGGGGGGGGACGCGTTGCCTAGGGGCGACACGATCAAAGGTTGGGTTGGCCATAACGACCGGCCTAGCATTCTAACCTTCTAACCATGAGACTATAAAACAAACTTCTGAAAACATGAAAGTACAGTTGATTTTACGTACGTTCTAATCAACTTAAACATCTAAACTCTTTTATTACAGTACATTTTAATCATACTGTCTCTAGGCATTGCTTTTTTACTTTTAGCTAACTTATCAAACATGGTCAACTTGGGATGACGTGTAAGTAGTTTTTTGTTGGTAGCATCTATAATTAGATAAAGGATGGGGATCAATTAGAAAGTCACTCAACTCTAAAAAGTATTCTTATAGCGACACGTGTCTCTCCTGCTTTTTCATCTTTCTTTCTCATATCTGGGTTTCTTCATCTTTCTTATATATATCTTACTTATAAACATTACAACCAACACTACCATCAGATCTGTCCTCCTTCCTCCAACTCTCATATCGACGATCTCCGATGATCTTTCGTCACCGTCACCACTGTTGCACCGTCACCAGCACCATCTCCATCACCATCACCATCTCCACGCCGTCAACATCAGTCGTCTTCACACCGCAACATTACCGTCTCCATATCTGACATTACACATAAATAACTAACCAATCTTCAAACTGACTAATTAACCGCTTGTTCAGACAAACTAACAGATCTAAAAATCACATCAATCAAATACAGTACTGAAGATCTCTTACTATCTTACCAGTGTTCATATCTGATCGATAAAGCGATGGGTAGTTGATCTGATCGATAAAGGGCCAAGGTTGTGAAGAGTTGCGTGTAAGATATATTTTTTCTTCTATGATGTTGTGAAGAGTTCTCGGTTGTGTAAAAGACATAGTAGTGCATGTGTTTTGTCAATTGGGTATGAGAGATGGATATGAGATGGATGAAGACAGTAGCAAAAAAAGATAAAGTTGATTAATGTTTTGGTTATGTAAACAGGTACTTTGAAAGATAAAGTTGTCTTTTTAATTTCTAGTTAGATTAATGTTCATCAATTAGTCATGTAGTTCATCAGTTTTCTAACAAAAAAGTATCGTTCATCAATAGAAAATGTTGTTCATCAATAAAATGAGTTGTTCATCAGTTCTGTTTAATTTTGTTCATGAGTTTTATTGCAATGTTCATCAATAAAAAATATTGTTCATCATATACTTTGTTCAACAGTTGTTTAAAAAAAATCACAATGTTCATCAGTTACATTAGTATGTTCATAAGTTAGATTACGTTGTTCATCAGTTTTCCGAATAAAAAAATCACGTTGTTCATCAATTAAGTCACAATCAATCTTGTTCATCAGTTAGTCTTTTTCATTAGTATTTAAAAAAAATAGTAATGTTGTTCATCAGCTATTTTTGATATTGTTCATCAGTTATTTTTTATAACGATCATCAGTTATTTTTTATAATATTCAACAGATTTCGAAAAAATAACGTTCATCAATTATTTTTAATATTGTTCATCAGTTATTTTTTATATAATTCATTAGTTGTTTTTTATAATGTTCAACAATTTTCGAAAAAATAACGTTCATCAGTTATTTTTGATATTGTTCATCAATTATTTTTTTATAACATTCATCAGTTATTTTTGATAACGTTCATTAGTTATTGTTCATCTTTAACGTACGGTATCTCACTCATATCATGTCATATTTGAGTGATTCAAATTTCTGGTAAAAAATGGCAAAAAAAAATAATACAATTTTCGTGTTTTAAGTTTTGCAAAATTTGGGTGAAATTGATTTTTGATAAAAAAAATTTCGTTTGATAAAAATTTGTCGTTTGATAACGTTCATCAGTTATTGTTCATCTTTAACGTACGGTATCTCACTCATGTCATATCAGATTTGAGTGATTCAAATTTCTGGTAAAAAATAGCCAAAAAAAATAAAAAAATAAAATAATTTTCGTGTTTTAAGTTTTGCAAAATTCGGGTGAAATAGATTTTTGATAAAAATTTGTCGTTTGAAAGTTATTTACGTTTGCAGTTTTGAGGTGGAATAAAAAAAGATGTTAAAAGAAACAAAGTGCCCCCTAACCGAATTTAATAAGAAAAAAAGAGGGAATGAGTGATGGACACTTGTCACATTGTGAGTGGCTTTCTAGCCTTTTTAATTTTCTTTACTTTGTAAAGGGTATTGGAAGGTAAATATTCTTTGCTTTCCATTCAACACAATCAACCGTATATATGCTACAAATGATGATTCTAGACTAAACATACATGGGCTAGGCCTAAGATAATACAAATGGGCCTTAATACAAAACAATAACTAATAGTATACAGATATTAACTAATACGCCCCCGCAGTTGGAGCGGGAGGAGCCTGGAAGCTCAAGCTGGATTGGAATTCTTCAAACAAGGTGGAAGGCAGTCCCTTGGTAAAGATATCGGCGTACTGATAGCGAGAGGGAACATGTAGAACGCGCACCTGACCAGCGGTAACCATGTCTCGAACAAAGTGAATATCAATCTCAATATGTTTCGTCCGCTGATGTTGAACCGGGTTGGCAGAAAGGTAAATGGCACTGACGTTGTCACAGTAGACAAGGGTAGCAGACGATAAAGGAGAATGTAGCTCACGAATCATATTACGAAGCCATGCCGTCTCAGCCACAACGTTAGCAACACCCCTATATTCTGCTTCTGCACTAGAACGGGAGAGGGTGTGCTGACGTTTGGATGACCAAGATAGTAAGTTATCACCTAGAAAAACACAATAATCTGAAGTAGACCGACGTGTAGAAGGACAACCTGCCCAATCAACATCTGTATAACCAACAAGAGAGGCGGTGGAGGATGAGTATACGTGGAGGCCAAAGTCCAAAGTACCCTGAACGTATCTCAAGATACGTTTGAGAGCAGCTAAATGAGGCTCCCGTGGATCGTGCATGTAAAAGCAAATCTGTTGTACTGCATAAGATAGATCTGGATGAGTAAACGTGAGATACTGAAGTCCACCTGCAAGGCTGCGATATAAAGTAGGATCCTGGACAGGAATGCCTTCTGGACCCAGTTTGGATTCTGTATCAACTGGGGTTCGAGAAGGGTTACAATTAGCCATGTGAGCACGCTCAAGAAGTTGAAGAGCATACTTCCTCTGAGACAAAAACAATCCTGTAGAATGACGAACAACAGAGATACCAAGAAAGTAATTAAGTGCCCCGAGATCAGTCATGTCAAACTCATTGTGTAAGGAACCGATAATCTGCTTAAGTAGGGCAGTAGAAGAGGTTGTAAGAATAATATCATCCACATATATAAGTAAATAAGCTGTTAGGTCACTAGTTTTACAACACAAGCTTATAAGAGAAGGAGATGTAGGCGGATGAGCAAATACCAAACACACACACACACGTATAAAAGAGAAAGGTTAAGCGTATAGTGTATGTGAAAGAGTAACTTGAACAACCAACCCTCAAATGAGGGTTTACAAGAGTTTATATAGGCAAGGAGCTAGGGCAACACTCCCTCTCCTTCCCTATTCCTTATTGGGCTTGGATCAAGCTTATGGGCCTTCTACATAAGCTTGACCTTAAACAATCATAAAGGCCATAACAAAGCTACCTATTACATATGAAATATAAATACTTGAAATACTGTTTAGGAGTGATTCCAACAATCTCCCCCTCAAGTATATATGAATGTAAACGGTGAAGGCGTTGATGTAATAGTAGCGGTTATGTCTTCTGACATTCTTCTTTCTTGTGAGAGGAATTGTCTTGATTCGAACAATCTCCCCAGTGTAGAGAGATCGTTATCTTTGAACAGTTATGCTTCGATGTCATCTTTAACTTTGTTATTTAATCATTGTTCTTTGTGGTGAAAGTGATAGTATGTTGTTGTCTGCATCAGTCTGCCTCAGGTCTGCTTCGCTGCTCCAGTGTCTCCATGTCATTCTTCAACATACTCACACGCTCTTTGACGTTGGAAATCAATACTGATGAAGTTCTGTGAGTCTTTGACTTTGTAGATTCTTTGATTGACGAAGAATCATTCTGACTGTTGTGTTGCTTTTGGATAGAACTTCCATTAGTGATGATGTTGGCGTGAGCATGAGAAGAATCAGCACGATCATCCCGCTCCGGAGCTTCCATAAGAAGAAAACATTTCAAACGGTTAGTAATAAGCGGTTTCCAGCACTTACAAGTTTGAACTTCGAGAGTGTCAATAGCATAGTGTGAAGACACAACTCTAATTCTTACAAAGGCCGTTTCTGAACTGGAGTCCCATAAGTGAGATAACGCGATGTACCGAAGTACATCTACAGCTCAGATGAGTCGCTGAGGTACACCGAAGCATCACCTCACGACTGTAGACCGTTTGAGACACACTCCGCGTAATCCACGGGGAGTTACCGAAGTGACCTGCTGTCAGGGCTGTTTGATGTTGACCCTGGCAGGAGTTTCCATTCAATCACTGAGGATCACAGATGTGAACCTCTCATAAATGTTCTCGACAGATTGCTAAGATCTGTGAAGGACTCGATATGAACCACTGATGATCTTATTGTTGATCATCAAGTGATTGAATGTCAAGTGTTCCTAAGAGATCTTTTGATGAATCTCTTGGCTCTAGACTCAATAGTGCGTTTTGGTTTTCCTGAGCGGAGACTAGGGAGAGGGTCTCCTTCTTCAATACCAGCGATCTCTAAGAGAAAGCCAATAGTTTACGTAGGGTTCCCTGTGAGAATGAAACAAGCTTCTGTTGAGAAAAACTTGAGTGGCTAAGAAGGTTTAGTGCATGCGTCACTGGGTCTATGACGACTTTTAATATTCAATGCCGGTGTCACTATGTGACAACCAGTAGCATATGAATTGAACCCGGTGTCTGCCCTAAGTTGAATAATCTGGAGGGCTCTTTCTTTTCACCCTTTACTTTACATTTCTTTTTGATTCTTCAACTCCTTCTTTCTCCGATTCTCATTTTCTCCTTTTTATAATCATTCCTAAGGACTTCTAACACTAACTAATGGTAGTGTCCTTGGGTAGATCCCTCCGGCTCTGGCGGATCATAGGACGGTTATTCCTAACCTTAGTCACCTTATAACTCCATGACTAACCTATGTTTGCCATTAAAACCACTGTATGTTAAAATCTCTCTCAAAGGGTTTGTTAACGAAAAACATGTTTGAACCACAGTGAGAGATGAAGTTTTGCATAAATACTCCCCCTCCACATGTGCTTAATAGTTTTAATGGTTAAATGCACAGTGAGGAAAGAGCGCGCACTTTTTGAATTGATCCACTGGAGATAGACAATCCCCCGCGAGACACGGTTACGTTGCATAGTTAAAGAGTTACATTGTCAGCTTTTAGGTGACAACTAGCTCTAATAACTACCTTGAAGGTGTAGACAAACCTCGAAAGGTTGTCATACCCGTCAGAGTTCATGTCTATCAAGAGTTTCTCGAATGGTACTTTCTACTTGGACAAGTCCTTTGCGAGACACGTTTACATCACTAGCAAACTAGCTTGAAATTATTACCCGTCCAGGACAAGTCTTTTCGAGTTACTAACAGTTTAGTACCGTCAATTCGTAGGTTAAGTCTGAGGTACACAGATTCATTTGCATTTTGTACACCATATTTCTTATCACACAATTTTCTCCCCCTCAAAAATGGCATATAAAATGTTATTTTTGAATGGTTGAGAATAAATATGACCATTTCGAGTGTTGCGGGAAGATGACCACTATGAACAATTTGTGAACAAAGTTTTTAAATCAAATACTCCCCCTCAACTAGTGATATAAACGGTTGAGGTTTTGAAAAATCATATGGGGAAGTACTTGTGTTTTTGAGCAAAACCTTGAAAAATGAAAGGTTTGATAGGTTTTACTCAAAAATAAGAAGCTTTCGCTCCTTTTATAAGGATTGTGGCACTGAGGCGTACCACAGGGTTCTTTCTTGACAAATACGGGTTGTACACTGTTATGTGTGCACAAGCCATTGACATGTATAATCATTCATCCAAAATTATATGAAGGAAACAATTCAAGGGGTATCAGGAAGTGCAGTGATGTTCCCAGGAGTGCACACAGGGCGTTGAAAGCCGGTGATGTTTATCCTGGGTCGACCACCAACATAGCTCTCCAATCGTCTGAACTGATCCCTTCTGAACAACCGTTCATCAATCATGGTGATGATACGTCTCACATCCCTCTTTTCCTGAGAGTTCCAGCGCTTAGAATTCCCAACTTTCAGGCGTATATCCTTCAACCTGTACGCCAATCCATCCCTAACCATCTTCAAGGTATGATCACCGAATTTGTGAAGCTCACTACACGCCATTAAGCAGTTTCTTCGAAGTTCACTGCGGTAAACAACGCCGAAAGGTTTGCTGATGAGTGTGTATTGAGATAGCTGGTTGAGATCGGGAAGAGTGAGCGTTGGAGGAGTGAGGTTGACACGCTTCTGATAAGATTCAACAGCCATCTGGATATCTTCGACACGTTCTTTGATCACGATGCGTCTAATGAAGATGAGAACTGACTTGATAAATTCACGTTGAACTTCAGTTGAGAATTGTCTCATACGACCCTGTACTTTGGCAAGGTACATGTCTTCGATGTCGTTGAGGGACAAGTTCTCAAAGTCAGCCTCGGAGAGTCCATAGTCCTGTTCATCTTGTCGTTTGACTATGATATTCTTCAAGAATGTGTAGTCCCACTTAGACTTGAGATCAATGTGTTTGATGGCCACGATGTCCTTGGAGCTATACACTTCATGTTGAGACTTCTGAACCAGGCAGCTTCTGTAGTAGATTCTTCGGCGTTCAGGCCAATGATGAATCCCATACAATGCATCTTGGTCGTATGCTTGCACGTTGTCAGAAAACAAGTGATTTGCACGTTCCTCGATAGCTATACAGTTTGAATAAATAGCCGCTGGGAATGGAAGAGTCAATGATGTAGCGTATTTTCGTGAACCATCGCTTCCGTGTAAGAGAAAATCCAGGTCTCTGTTAAAAAAGTATCGGAAGGGAATCCTTGGTTCGTCTGCTTGGCCAATGGTTGGTAGAGGTTTGGTCCAATCGGTGTAGTATGGAGGGTTGTCCCTTTGTGTGAAGTCAATGTTTGCTTCCGGATTGAGCCAATCCATGTTGTTAGACATGGCTCGAGCGATGTTCTCAAGGTGATATTCGACCTCGAGGGCACTTTCAGAGCTGTCTGTTAGACGTTGGAACGCTTCATTCTTGATTCGCTTCAATTCAGATTTCGTCATTTTCTTCACATGGAACTTTTCTTGCAAAAGTTTTGCGTGCTCCAATGTAGAACCGTCTACCAATTCTTGACCTTCATCAGGGTAGGGAGTTTGATTGACAAGTGTGGAGAACCATTCAAACTCTTCGGTTTGATCGTCATCTAGCCATGATACAACTCCAGGCTGAGTCATCTTCTTCTTCTTTTTGGACGGCCTAGATGATGATACTGGTTTCTGCACTTGTTTGGGTGAGGTGGGTTGTTGTCGGGGCTCAAGGACCTCTTCATCGTCACCACCCGTGTACTCAAAGTAATCACCTGTTTTATGAGTCAGGGGTGGTAACTCGGAATCGTCCCGAGGTTTATCAGTAGAAGACCGAGGTGGTTGAGACTTATGTTGAGAAGAAGTCCGAGGTGGAGGAGGTGACATAGAAGTAGATTTACCAGACTGCTTCTGACGTTTAGGTGCAGAGTCCTTATCCTTATCATCGTCATCTCTTGGTCGTTTGGATTGATCGGCTGACTCCTTGCATGATGATCTGAGTTGATAGTCAAGTAGGATTTCGAAAAATTTAGCTTCATCCGAAGTAAACGTTCCAGATCTCTTTGACATTTGCATCACAAGTTTAGCGATTAACTCAGATTCAGAGAGATCAGCTTCTTTGGCCATTGTATCTTTAACCAATGCTACGATGTTAGGGGTGAGTTGTCTGGAAAATACTTCTCAAGTCACACCGGGGACAGTGTCGAGAAGAAACTTGTGAGTATGATCTCTTGCTGTCTTCTCCAGTTCCATTTGGACTTTAGGAACAATCTCCTGAAGGTACTTGTTAGTGTAACCTTCGATCATTTCGTTCAGTTCCTCTTTTCGATGACTCTTCATGAACGTCTGAACAAATTCCCTTTCTTTCTCCATCTTGTCTATCTCATCATTTAAGGACTGAATTTGGTCAGCAAACCAATTCATTTTTCGGTAAGTTATGTCCTTCTTTCTGATTTGTTGGACAGCTTTTACAATCCTTTTATGAGACTGAGAGATCCAAGATTTTGGTGGTTTCTTCACTGATTTGGATGATGATCTGGTTGATTTTGTTGATGGTGGTAGTGATGAATGAGACGAAGAATCCGATGATGAGGAGACATGAAGAGACTTCATGTCCTTAGGAGTTTCTGAGGTTTTCTCCTTTGAGTGTGTTGGACTGTCAAGAAGAAACTTTGTATAATCATCCTCGTCATCTCTAGACTTTTCTTTCTCAGTTTCCTGTTTCTCAAAATCAAACACAATAGTGTCTTCCACAGGCTGTTGTAGTTGCACAAGAGTGGTGGCACCAGATCCCTTATCGGGTCGATTAACCGCATCAGGATCTGGAGAGGAGTGGGCAGCTCCACTTGATCCTCCAGGGCCACCCATTTGATCTTTAGCAAATTCTTCGGCCTTTTGAATGTGTCTGACGTTGTGAAACTTCTTCCTGTATGATTTATCCAATTGCTCTTCTTCTTCTTCTTCTGAGCTATCATCCTGTGACACAAGTGCAGGAGTCTTCCCTTTTCCTTTAGTAGTTTGAGGACTTGGAGGTTTTGGTACTGAGGGATTTTCATCCTTTGCAGTTTCAGAGAGTGTGATCTCTTCATCTGTGTCAGTAGCCTTAGAGTCCTCGTCCCTGAGCTGTCTTTGCGGTACAAGTGAAAGGATCGGAGTGGCTTCCTGAGAAGGAACTTTCTTCTTAGGGGTGGGTTTCCTTTTTGGAATAGGTTTCTTCTTTGGAACATTCCTTTGACTATCTGTACTTGTGACACTTCCAGCACTTCCTTTTCTGGTTCTCCTTACCGGTGTTCCAGAAGATTTTTCGTCGAGATGACCAACTTTGCCTTGTCTGACTGCTTCCAGATACCTTTGATACGATTCTAGCTTTCTGACATCTTCAGTTAGAAGGAAATCTGGCAGCACAGCACCTTGTTTCTTTGTAGACGTTTCCTTGATTCTAACAGTGAGAATGGGTTCCGTCAACATGTCGTGATTGTCGGGGTCATTGAGCCTCTTGGGAATGTCAGGGTGAAGTCCAAGTGCTCTCTGGATCAACAATTTGGTATATCTGATGTAGGGAATCTTTGAGCCAAGTTTGTTGAGAAATGACATCATGTCATCCCAAATCAGAGCTTCGACAGCGATGTGTTTCTTGTTGACCAATGCCCAGAATATTTGCAGTTCCATGAGCTTAGGGTGCTCATAGCCGCTGTCACGACCAGAAACAGACTTGGTGATGATCATGTAGAGTGTTCTCCAGGGTTGAGGAATACTTTTAAGCTCTACGTGAGAATGCTTGGTGATTATTCCTGTAGCCTCGTCATAACCAATATTGATTAAGAATTGGAGAGTGAGCTCTTCAGCAGGTGTGGCATATAGTTTGGTCGGATCAACATCAGGAATTAGAAGAACAGCCCTTAAGTCTGCAGGTGTAATGGTGACTTATTTGTGATTCAGAGTCACTGTCACAGCAGTTTGTCCTTTGACCCTTTCCATAGTGTTCCAGAACTGTTGGATGTAGATCTCAGGAACAGTTGCAGAGTGAGTGAGCATGTTCTGATAAGGATGAGTCCTCAGAATGTCAATAGCAATTAAACACGAAGATTCAGAGCAAGTGAGGGTGTCAAAGTCAACACGGAGGTTATTCTTTCGTATCTTCATTGGATAGCCATGAGGATAGATATCAGCAATGGAGAGAACTTCAGGTGCATCCACATTCATTTGTTCAGCCATGTCGTGATCTGAAATAACATTAGCCAAAAGAACCAACATATCGAAAGACATAATGTTAGTCAACAGAAGGTCTTATTGTCTAGTTATTGAATGTATAGTGATAATGATTGTTACGAGTCCTAAGTCACTTGTATGTTCAATAGTTCAATGATATCGTGAAATGTTTCGTGAGTTAGTTAACTTTAAGTTTTAAAGTTTATTTTATCACTTATTGTTCACAATATATCAGACGATTTAAGTTTATTAGTGACATTTTTGGATTCGTGATGATATGATTAGTTTATTTACAAGTTTGTACAAGTAACAATTCATCATGAAGGTAAATCCAGGGATAAGCGTAGTTTTGGCAAAGTTATGCGTAGACAGGAATGATATATGCTTAGGCGTAAACTTACGCGTAGAATCCTATCTTACGCGTAAGAAGTGTTACGCGTAGGAAAAGGAGACCTTATGCGTAGAGCTTATGCGTAGGCATATATTTACCTTACGCGTAAGGCTACTCGTAAGAGTTGACCTTATGCGTAGAGGTCACTGTTTACGCATATCCTTCACAGGATACGCGTAGTCCATTGTAGAACCTTATGCGTAGAAGCTACGCGTAAGACAAGTCTTACGCATAACAAGCTACGCGTAAGGTGATCCTTATGCGTAGATTAGTAACCACCTTGATTCTGAATATTACGTGTAGCAAAGGCCTGAAATAAATCCATCAAATCATCAACATTAACACAAACCTTCATTTTATCAACAAAAAATGGTATGAATCATTCATAAACCAGTTACGCGTAGAGAGTCATACGCGTAGGTCAAAACCCTAAGGGTTATGACTTACGCGTAAGTTTTCTAACCATGGGATTTGCATCAAACAGATTCTGGTAGTTCTAACATGTTGTATGAGCATATAGACCAAGTTATAACATCTAACTCATGGTGAATCAAAAATACCCAAACTTATGAACCTTAAACCCTAATTTCAAATTCTGAATAAATCAGTGTTTCTGGGTAGTTATAGAGCAAGGATATAATCAATTCAACATCATATAAGCATAATCCAACAATATTTTAGACCAAAACACATTACATTTGGAAACACCCAAATCGACACTTAAACCCTAATTTTCAAAAATCGTAGATTCGTGATTCTGGGTGTGTTATGAGTATAGAAATGATATCATAGATGTTGTTACAACATTTTGATACAATCCTTTTAACCATAAATACCCAAATATGATTGTGTGTTCATATACTTATGCGTAGAACACACAAATCAATATATCACATGTTTTAACCGTTGGATTTATGAAAGATTTAAAACCATTGTTTAAAAACATGATCCAAACACAGAAACACTTACAGATTGATAATCGAAAGCACGGATTTGTAAAACAATTATGGATCGTGGATGATATTAGGTGAAATATTTAATGTGATGAAAATAAATGTGGTGGGTGGAGTATTTTGTATAAAATAACTTTAAGGTTTTGACAGTTTTAGTCCCTCCACCTTTTCCTTTTTCACACAAAGCCTTTTTAACTTCCATTTTTGGTTGCCAAATGAAGATTTTAGGAAAGAAACTTGACGACACTCCCCCTCGACTTGAGAAAATAATGAAAGGTTGTTAATTTAAGTCCGAGGAGTGTTTTTGAACCGGAAAAAGTACCACCATTTGTAAAAGAATCAACCGAGATGTGATAACATGCAAGTACACAGATGTTTTGAAACAGTTAATAGATTATTTTCTCCCCCTCAACACTTGATCGGAAAAATAGTAAATTTTGAAAGATTAAAGTGTTGACGGAAGAAATGTACTTGCCATGTTGACAGAAAGATAGATTGGGAGTATATTTTTGTTGTTTTATCGGATTTTATATTTTTGTATTTTGTTTTTGAAAAATTTATTTACAAAAGATGTTTTGGTGTTTGACAGGTTTTTAAGACTGTTTTAAGAGGTCATCCAATTCCTCTTGAGTCAAACACCTCATACCAATTCAGTGGACCAACTCATTAAACCTAGCGAGAGGCAAGGCTTTGGTGAGCAAATCTGCCAATTGGTATTCAGTACCCACAAAGTATAGTTCAACGGTACCCTGTTCCACGTGGTCCTTGATGAAATGATATCGTAGATCGATGTGCTTTGATTTCGAGTGCTGAACTGAGTTGCATGAGATTGCAATGGCACTCCGATTGTCGCAGTACATCGGGATTCTGTCAAATACGTAACCATAGTCTTTGAGTTGTGTTCTCATCCAAATGACTTGAGCACAACACGCGGACATGGCTACATATTCTGCTTCAGTTGATGACAGGGATGTACAATCCTGCTTCTTTGATTGCCAAGACACCAGTTTATCACCAAGAAATTGTAGTGCTCCTGAAGTACTTTTCCTTGAGTCTAGGCATCCTGCGTGATCAGCGTCTGAAAAAGCGATTAGTTCAAAACCAGAATCCTTCGGATACCAGATCCCCAAGTTAATGGTTCCCTTGATGTATCGGAGGATTCTTTTAGCCTCAGAGAGGTGGGTTTCAGTTGGTCGCGACTGATAACGGGAGCATAGATAAATGGCAAAGACAATATCAGGTCTGCTAGCTGTTAGATACATGAGGGACCCAATTATACTTCGGTATTTTGTAGGGTCAACCAATTTCCCATGTAAATCAGCATCTAACTTCTTGGTATGAGCCATTGGTGTGGCATAAGTATCACAGGTTGTCATTCCAAATTTGTTTAACAGTTCAAGGGCATATTTTGACTGACTCAGGAAAATACCACGGGGTGATTGATGAACTTGCAGTCCTAGAAAGAACGTAAGTTCACCCATCATGGACATTTCGAAATTTTTCTTCATTAGTTTTGCAAAAGCGATTGAAAACTTTTTATGTGTTGACCCAAAAATGATGTCATCCACGTAAATTTGAACAATTAAGATGTGTGCCCCGTGATATTGTATAAAAAGAGTTGGGTCAACCGAGCCTTTGGTGAAATTATTGGCAATGAGAAAAATTGATAGCTTATCGTACCATGCCCGAGGGGCTTGTTTGAGACCATAAAGAGCTTTGTTCAGTTTGTAGGCATGGTTCGGGAACTCAGGATCAACGAATCCATCTGGTTGGCTGACATAGACCGTTTCTTTAAGTTGTCCATTGAGAAACGCTGTTTTGACATCCATCTGATAGATCGTCATATTCATATGAGCTGCGAACGCGAGGAATATCCGAACAGCCTCAAGACGAGCAACCGGAGCAAAAGATTCTTCAAAGTCTATTCCCTCTTCCTGACGATAACCCTTAGCAACTAGTCGTGACTTGTTTCGGATAACATTCCCTTCAGCATCCAATTTGTTTTTCCAAATCCATTTTAAACCAATGACGTAGACCCCTGTTGGTCTTTCAACCAGTTCCCATACTTCAAGACGTTTGAATTGGTTGAGTTCTTCCTGCATGGATTCAATCCAGTTGTCTTTTGTCATTGCATCCTTAATGTTTTTAGGTTCAGATTGGCAGACAGTGAGTGCATAAATGCAATGTTCACCGTCTGAGTGAAGACGTTGTCTCGTAATGACTGGTTGATTCGGGTTGCCAATAATGTTAGCCAGAGGATGGTCTTTTGTCCATCTATGTGTAGAGGGTTGATGTTGGTATACATTGTGCAGATTCTGAGGATTCAAATGGTTTGTTGAAGATTCCGCGACATCTGGTGCAGCAGTCTCATTAGCAAACGGGTTGAAGAACGCATTTGGATCAAAATCTGCAGGTGGGGGTACTTCATTCAGAATATCATCAGCTGGTTCATCATTGTTGGAAGCGGTGTGTTCAACTGTTGTGTTGGAGTCAACTGGTGTAGGTGCATCTTCAACAGTAGTTGTTGTAGCAGGTGTATCAGGTATAGGAATATTATCAGGTTGTGCAGCGGAAACATCGGATACACCAGGAGCACGTTCATCAATATCGTCACAGAACAGAGGAGCAAATAATCTTTCCATTTGTTGACGAGTTAGCTGAGGGCTTTCTTCAGCTGATGATGGGGGTTGAGGGAAGTTTAAACGGTTGTGACCGGGTTCTAAGCTGTTATACTCAGAAGCCATTTCCGTGAGTTCATCGAAATGAGCATGAATCATTTCCATTACCTCTTTAGTTCGACGATTCCAGATTCGGAAACCTTTAGAATTGTCACAGTATCCAATAAAGACTCCAATATCAGCTTTTGCTTTGAGCTTTCCAAAATCATCACGATCATTATTCGGATAACAGAGGGATCCAAATACATGAAAGTGTTTGAGGTTCGGTTTATAGTTGTGGACGAGCTCGAAAGGTGTTTTGTTGTGGCATTTTGTGATCATAGAACGGTTTTGAGTATAGCATGCCGTAGATACAGCTTCTGCCCATAAGTAATCTGGAAGTTTAGCATTGATTAACATTGTTCTTGCAGCTTCCACTAACGTTCGGTTTCGTCTTTCAACAACTCCGTTTTGTTCAGGTGTCCGTGCAATAGATGTTTGATGCTGAATTCCCACTTTCTCATAAAATTCACGAAGGGTTTTGTTAACAAATTCAGTTCCTTTGTCTGTTCTGATGATTCTGACGGTGTTGCGGAGCTGAACCTGTATCTTTGTGAGAAAGGTGATGATCATTTGTGGAGCTTGGTCTTTGCTACGAAGAAAGTAGACCCAAGTCCATCTTGAGTAGTCATCAACAATTACTAAGATGTAGCGTTTGCCATTGATCGTTTGCACACGCATCGGGCCACACAAATCCATGTGAAGAAGATGAAGCACATGCTGTGAGCTGTGTTCCACCTTTGAAGGAAAATGAGCACGAGTGCTTTTCCCTTGTTCACAGGCTGAGCAAAGGTGATCTTTTGAATACCGAAATCGTGGGAGTCCTTCAACTAGTTTATGTCGAGCAAGGTTGGTGATGGTTTGAAAGTTTAGATGTGAGAGACGACGGTGCCATAGCCAGGATTTTGTAGATGTTGCCTTTGAAAGTAAGCAAATGGGAGAGGAAGCAACCATGTCTTGCATAGAGATAGTGTATAGACTAGAATTACGCGAACCAGACATAAGGTCATTTCCATGTAGATCACGAATGAAACAAGTTTTCTCCCTGAAAGCAACCTCCAAATCTCCATCACAAAATTGACCTACTGAAAACAGATTGTGACCGAGGCCTTCCACATAGTAAACCCTGCTGATTTCGATGTTCCCATTAACGTAATCTCCGTAGCCCATGATGGCTGCAAAGTGATCGTTCCCGAATCTGACAGTGCCAATGAACTTTGCAATAAAGTTTGATAACAGTTTAAGGTTGTCTGTCATGTGTCGGGAACATCCGCTATCAACAATCCAGAGAATGATCTGTATCACCTGCATTACACACAGACGACACAGATGGAATAGAAGTAGATGTGGAACCCGAAATGTTAGAGGGTTCCGAAGCATGTACGTTAGACATACACACATTGACAAGTTTAGGCATCCATTTAAATCCAAGTGTGTTATATATCCATTTCTGCCATCTATAACTACTCTTTGCTTTAGTCTTAGTGAAAGCACTAGGTGGTACTACATTCTTAGGATGTGACGCGGGAGCTACTGTGATAGCAGTGGTTGCCTTAGAATCTAAAGAAGGTGGTTTACCAAGCACAGACTTAGAATGATTAGTGGACCTAGAGGTATTCCAATTCTTAGGATTCCGTAATCTAGAGATTATAGCTTTAGCAACACATTTGTCATGACAATCAGAATTCATACTCTTTCGACAAATAACACAAGGTGCATCAGATTGAATATCAAAAGTACTTAACGGTTTAGTATTCGTTACATCACTATTTGTATTACATTTGCCAGACGCAACATCTATAGTGGAAGCAACATGATTTTTATTTAGGGTCCTAGGGTGTTCTTCTACTTTAGCATTCTTTATTGATCTTTTCTTAGGTCGCAACTTCCTATTCTTCGATTTAGTGCTCCTAGGCTGTGAAGTGCGGACGTTTGAAAAAGATGCAACTATTCCTGTTTCAGTAGAGGGAAACACATTAGCAACTTGTGATTTGGCAGTGGGAATTCTAGGTTCACGATTACTAAGTGTGACTGGTGCTAATCTCTTAATCACGGTAGGCGGAAGTTGTTCATACTTTCCTAACATTTCTCGTAACTTAGAGATGGTGTGAATCAGATCTTGATTTTCAGAACGAATGTTACCAGCAAAATTCATGACTTTTCTAGTGTGAGCAAGATAGTGACCAAGTTCATTAGATGCTTCAAGTCGAGTCTTTTTGAGTAAATCAAATATGACACCATATTCCTGTTTAACTTTTAAAAGTTCTTGTTCATATTTTGAGATTTGACTTTTCAAAGACACGTTTTGATCATCCATTTGCTCAATTTTTGGATCAGAAGATTTTGCACTCAATTGAGCGATTTTCTTTTAAAAACTGAGTTGATGGTTGTGAATATCTTTTTCACACCAATGAAGACGACGTTTTGCATTGTTAATTTCCGTGTGTAATCGTTTATTTTCAGCTTTTAAAGACTTGATCTGAAGCACATTATCGGTGTTCTCAACAGTAACAACAGTTTCACCAATATCAGCAGAGATATAATCAGATTCAAATGGCAAGGCATGAAGTAACACAACATTATGGATATCAGCACAGATAACATCTTCCAAGAGTCGATCAACATCTTTTCTCAAAAGTTTCTTTTCCGTTTTGTGTTAGAAATAGATGTTTCTGTTTTCTCGAAAACGTTTTTCATTATCCCAAGTTCCTTATGAAAATCCTTTTCCCAGGCAATTGCACAACTTTTCAAGTTTTTAACATTAGGTAAAAGATTTTTCTGAAAAATATCTCGTTGTTCTCGCGCCAGAGGCGATTGAAAATGTTCAACTTTGATTTCAGAACGATATTCTATCTCATGTTGTAAAATTTTGAGGTCAGCCATGAAAATGTCAAAATATCGAAGGATTTTTCGATTTTCAGGTTTTGAGTTTACTTCACTAATGGAAGGTAAAGGACCATAAGTTTGTGCAAAGTCTGTTTTGGGATTAACAGTAGAAGAATCAGGTGTTTTGATGATAACCCTTGGTGTGTTAGAAGAATCCGTTGGTGTGACGAAAGTGACCGCGTTTTTATAATTAAAAGGTTTGTTGTAAACAACGTTTTTTAATTTTGATCGACTCTCGTCTTCTGCATCTAATTCCTCTTGACGATGATATTCAACAACACTCATGACAGTATTATCAATTTTGTATTCTGCACTGGAAACTTCAGGAGTTGGTTTGAATGTTTTTAGTGAAAGCTTTGGTTTGTAATCAGCTAGATTTTTTCCATATCCTTTTGGATTGGGTTTTAAGGTAAACTTTTCAATAGCTGTTACGGATTCACCATGTTTGTAAACAACAGTTTTAAACTCTTTCAGTTTGTTTTGCAAGCCGATGATTTCTTCAAGAAGGTCATCTACCCGATTCGTTGAATGCTTTTTGTATGCGGAGAACTGTTTTTGACAATTTAACAACTCAGCCTTAGCTTTTTGATTTTCCAAGGTGAGAGTGTTAATTTGTTTTTTATGTTCATGTTTCAGTTGTTCTAATTCAGACAACAAAGCATTCTTCGAGGCGGCTAGATCACGCATCTGTCTCTCTAAATATTTTTCGTTTTGATGAGATTTTGCAAAAGCGGCTTCAAAACCTTTTTCACGGTTTTCTTGAGTTTTGAAAAAGTTGAGTTGCATTTGTAAACATTCAAAATCCTTGGTTAACAGTGCATTTTTACTTTTTAATGATTGATTTAATGCATAGCATTCCTCCATTTTGATTTTATGGTCTTGAATTAACCGAGCAAAATCCGGATGAGGCAACAGATCATCTTGTTCAACGTGAGTCTCAACATGATCATTCTTTAGATCCTCAAGTACGACCACGGAGTCAATTTGATTATCAAAGGAAACCATAAGGTCATCTTGATCGTCAAATGTAACTACAGGGTTAACTTGAGAATCATCAGAAGAAGATGTAGAAGACTCATTTTGAACAGTCTGATCCGTGCCGGATTCAGATATTGGCGGAGATATTAGTTCAGATATGATGATGGTTTGATCGGGTACCTGAGACAAGCCATCAGTGTCATACACTGGGCCTGTATCACTCATGTGCAGCTCATGCATATTAGCCATCAACATAACAGCTGCATTAGCCTGCAAGTCCTCCATATCATCATCTGAGTCTGCATCTGCCATAAAGCTCTGTTCTTTGTCTGTGAGAGATCCACCAGCTTCATCCTTAAGAGCCAAAAGTAAGGCCTCTTTGAAATAAGCACTGCCCCTAGTCCTTAGCTTTGGGCATGCATTAGCCAGGTGTCCCTTCTCATTGCAGTTGTAGCATCTAAGACCATTTAACCGATTCTGAGCATTTCCCTGTTCCACCACTTGAGCTCTGTTGTTATTCCTACCCACAGCATTAAACCCTTGACCACCGCCCATCTGACGACCATAATCACGATTCTGAACTTCAACACGTCCATTGTTCACAACAGCTTGATTCCGTGTGTTAGATGAGGAACGAATACGATTGTTGGATTTGTTGGTGTAACGGCCAAAAGCATTAGCAATCATCACAAATCCTTGTTGCAATGCTTCGAACGGATCGATTTCCTCAGTAGCTTCATTGACATAAGCTTGAGCATTGTTGCTGTATGGAACCAATTGATTTTGTTGAGGTTGAGGTTGTTGCTGTGAAGGTGTGTTGGAAGCAGTTGGTTGAGTTGCTGGTTGAGAGGGATAATTCTGTTGAGCATACAAGGCAAGTTGTTGATTGTCCGGTTGTGACTGTTTAGCAATTTGAGCACGGAGAATCCTTTCCCGATCAACTTCCTTTTCATGAGGCTTCAAGTAATCGTACAACAATCCATAAGTAGAATGATGCATATTCTTCGCTTGACGGAGAAAAATGACATACTTCTCCCATTCAGGACCAAGACTACTCAGGAACTTGGTATTCACTGCAATTCTTGGCATGATGATGTTGTGTTTATCCAAATCATTGATGATGTCTGAAAATCGATGATGATATGACTCTAGTGTCTCTCCAGGTTCAATCATGAAGTGTTCATAAGCCAAGTAGATTTTGGATTCCAAATCCTCCTGATTGAGTATAGATCCTTCCATAAGAAGACGAATGTGATCCCACATTTTTTGTGCAGTCTTTTGAGCATCAACACTACGAAGAATTGGGTTTGGTAATCCTAAGAGGATGTATTCCATTGCAAGTTCATCAGCTTCATAGTGTAGAAGTTCTGTAGGATTTAAATCTGCAACAGTAGCAATGTTGGTTTGTTCATCTCTTGGTGGAACTGCAGTTGGATCTCCGGGTACAATGACGGTAGGCATCTCAAATGGACCTTCCAAGATAACCTTCTTTAAGAACTTTCTATGTGGCTTCTTTAGATCACAAAACCTAAAGAACCTTATTACCCATTGATCGTAGTTGCCTGGAGTGAGCATTGGAGGTCTATCAAGTGATCCAGCTTCATGAATTGATTGTTGGCTGCTTAAAGCTTCACACATCTTTGCAAACCAAGTGGGTTCCTTCATAGTGCTTCGTGATGGATGTTGATTGAAATCGTTTGTGTAGGGTAGAGCTTGAAGGCTTGGTGGTGATTGAACCATTTGTGGTTGTGGAATTGCACCAAGTTGTGGAGTATGTTGCTGATTAAATTGTTGTTGATAAATGGCTTGTTGTTGATTCCATTGTTGATGTTGTGGAGTTAATTGTTGTTGTTGTTGATGATTATAAGTATGAGGGAAATAGTTAGAGTATGGTGGTTGAGACATGATGATAAACTTGTGTGGTAAAAATAGATCTTTGTAGTCGAATGAACCTTTGTTGATGAAGTATCCTTAGGCGTAGAAAAGACAAGAACCAAGTAGCACTTATGCGTAAAAACACCAAACGTTACGCGTAACAATAAGGAGTTACGCGTAGGATTTAGCTTACGCGTAAGTAGGATAAAAGCACTAAAGTTATGCGTAGACAAAAGTTAGACGTAGAAAGTTAGGCGTAGGATTACCTTATGCGTAGACCTAAGGTTACGCGTAAAGTGAATCTTATGCGTAGAATTTCTACGCGTAAGCTTATGCTTATGCGTAATTTTAGGGTTTTTGCCCAAATGATCTTTTACACTTCACAGTGCAAAAGATATCCAAAGTCGACGTATTTTCAGACTTATCCAAGTAAAAAAACACGGATTAAACCAGAAAATTGAAGATCAAACCAAGGAACAATCTTACGCGTAATATTAGGGTTTTGATACGCGTAGGATTACTCGTAACTTTGATTCTGCCCAAATGTGTTTCTAAACCAGTTTTTTGTTATGGAATAGCTTCAATAGTACCAAAAAAACACAAAAGTGTGAATTTTGATGTACCAAAACTGCTAAACGGGTTACGCGTAGAACGACACCCACGAACAAAAACAAGCTTAAAAACGTAAATCCACGCGTAAAGTTTGAAACTTTTTGCCAAAAACAAGTATTTTAACACCTCAAAACATTGAAAGTACAAGAATCTTGGATTAAAAAATGTAAAAAACGAGTTTTTAAGATAACCAAAGAATGCGTTATCTCTACGCGTAAGATCCAAAACCAAAACTTCAAAAACAAACCGAGTACACCCAACTATTTGGCGATTGATACCACTGTTAGGTCACTAGTTTTACAACACAAGCTTATAAGAGAAGGAGATGTAGGCGGATGAGCAAATACCAAACACACACACACGTATAAAAGAGAAAGGTTAAGCGTATAGTGTATGTGAAAGAGTAACTTGAACAACCAACCCTCAAATGAGGGTTTACAAGAGTTTATATAGGCAAGGAGCTAGGGCAACACTCCCTCTCCTTCCCTATTCCTTATTGGGCTTGGATCAAGCTTATGGGCCTTCTACATAAGCTTGACCTTAAACAATCATAAAGGCCATAACAAAGCTACCTATTACATATGAAATATAAATACTTGAAATACTATTTAGGAGTGATTCCAACATAAGCAACCTCAGAGCCCTGTCGATAAATAAATAATGAAGAGTCACACCGACTATGATAAAACCCAACCCTGGTGGCATAAGCAAACCGTTGAAACCAAGCACGGGGTGCTTGCTTCAGGCCATATAGGGATCTCTGCAAAAGACAAACATGATGAGGGTATCTAGGATCAACAACACCCGGAGGCTGATGCATGTAGACAGTCTCAGATAAATCACCGTTAAGAAAAGTATTCTTAACGTCAAGCTGATGGATAGGCCACTTGCGAGATACAGCAAGGCTAAAAACAGTGCGAATGGTGGCCGGTTTGACAACCGGAGTAAATGTCTCACCACAATCAACACCAAGTTGCTGACTACTTCCATTAGCAACCAAACGAGCCTTATAGCGGCCCAAGGTCCCGTCAGCGTGAAACTTATGCTTAAACAACCACATTGAGCGAACCAGATTAACATCTGCGGGCCTCGGTACAAGAATCCAAGTACCATTTTTAACTAACGCATTATACTCATCATACATAGCATTACGCCATTGAGGATCTTTTAAAGCAAGAGAAGGGGATTTGGGTATAGGAGAAATAGAAGACGTATGTAAGGATAGATGATTAATTGGTTTGACAATGCCCGATTGAGACATAGTGACCATGCGATGAGTTCGAGCGGGTTCAGCAGCGGGTTGTGGTGAGGAACCTGATGGGTTGATAGGTGTTGGGGTAGTGGTGGGAGGAGGCGTGGTTTGGGTAGGGGACAGATGTGTTTTGTAGTTTGGTGGTTTGGGGCTTCGATGGTGGGGCTCATGTGAATAGGGTTAGGGTTGTGATTCAGAGCTTGGTGGTCGTGTAAGGGATGGTGTACGAGGGGTCGACATTATTTAAAATGTGACCAAGAATAGGTGATGGTACGGGTTCCAAAAAGGTGTACGATGGTGGGGTAGTGGGAGTCATGGATCGGTATGGGAATTGAGTTTCATCGAAGGTGACATGCCAAGAGATAATGATTTTGTTTGCTTAAAGGTCTATGCAACGGAAACCACGGTGATAGGTGGGATAGCCCAGTAAAATGCACGGAGTGGCACGAGGTGCAAGTTTATGGGTGGAGTGTAGGTGTGGGTAACAAAGGCACCCAAAAATGCGAAGGCGGGAATAGTCAGGTTCTTTTTGGAAAAGGCGAGTGAAGGGTATTTCGTTGTTAATGGCAGTGGAAGGGATAAGGTTAAGTAGGTAAGCGGCCATATGAAGAGCCTCGACCTAAAAGGAAGGGGGAAGGTGTGCTTGGAAGAGGAGAGTGCGAATGAAATTATTTATGGTGCGTATCATGCGTTCTGCCTTGTGATTTTGTTGAGAGGTTTTTGGGCAAGAAAATCGAAGTTGAATACCATGTTTGGTAAATAGGGTGTGTAAACGGTTATTATCGAACTCACCACCATGATCACATTGGAAAATCTTGATTTCACACTTAAATTGATTTTTAACATAATTCCGAAAATGTAAAAACTTATCGAACATGTCAGATTTAGAACGAAGAGGATAAATCCACAAATAGTGAGAAAAGTGATCGAGAAACATAACATAATATTTAAAACCACTAGAGCTGGTAATAGGAGAAGTCCACAAGTCAGAATGAATAATATCAAAACAATGTTCAACAATAGAATCCGAACTATGAAAAGGAAGCTTCACATGTTTACCAAGTTGACAGGCATGACAAACATGTGTAGATTTTTCTTTATTACATGAAATAAACTGTCGAGACACGAGAGACCGAAGTACGTCGTCACTGGGATGACCGAGACGTTGGTGCCAAGTGGAAGAGCTTGTGGAGAGAAGAGCAGTGGGGATGGTGGATGGCTTGGTGACGGGATAGAGATCACCCGAGCTGTCACATCGAAGGAGGATATGGCGAGTCAAGAAATCCTTCACAGAAAAACCAAATGCGTCAAACTCAATAGTGCAATTATTATCCCGTGTAAACTGACGAACAGAAATGAGATTTTTAATTATATTAGGGGTGACAAGTACATTATAAAGGTGTAGAGGGCGATGGGGGGATGGAATAATGCTATGGCGAGTGTTGGTAACAGGAATGGAATTACCGTCACCAACATGTACAGATGGGAATAGACGTTTGTTAAAAATGGTACTTATATTATCTGCACTAGAATTTAAATGAGAGGAGGCACCTGTATCCATGTTCCATGTTGGGTCTTGCAAAGTCATAGTGCTAAATGCACTTGGAAGTGAAGTAGCTTGAGTCGGATGGATAGCGGGTGCGGTCCAAGCAATCCGTTGGAAGAAGTAGCTTGCTGTTGTAAATTATTAACCATGTGGGCCTGCTGTTTGAGGGACTTGGGCCACGTATGGCTGCTGGGGTAAAGGAGCATTATGGGCTGGATAAATCAAGGGGGTAATATATGCTTGTGGGGTGGGGTAGTGGGCTGCACGTGGGGAAAGATGGGCTTGGTATGGCTGTTGAGCCAGGCGTGTGTTATGGGAGGTCCACGCAACAGAAGGGTTGCAGGATGTAGTATTTCCTATTCGTGCATGGTTAACAGTAGGAACATTAGACGTGTTAGGATTTAATCCCACCCGGTTCTGGTGATCGTGAATAAATTTACAACGGTCACCAAACTTGCAAGTCCCTTTATTAAAGTGGTTACATAATTGAGAAAGGTTTTGAGACTTATTTGTTTGAGAATGGGTGTTACCTTTTGACGAATTAGTAGCCATGAGGACAGTAGGGGAAGACGAGCTGCTGTTAAAATTAGTGGAGAGGTCGGTTGCATCTTGGAATGTAGATTCCTCTAGGAGAAGCATGGTACGTGTGGTTTCAAAGGATGGAAGAGGTTCACGGTGTCGAATGATTTTCACAATAGTATCAAAACGTGAATCTAACCCATTAACCGCATATATCACCAAATTCGTGTCACTTACCGACGATCCAAGATTCTTAAGCCTATCCGCCATAGACTTAATTTTGGTGCAATATTCGTTGATAGACATCTTCCCAATCTTAATGGAGCGGAGTTCATTGTTAAGGTTGATGGCCCTAGTGTCTTTGTTGTCGTGAAATAGCCCTTGTAGATGGTCCCACAAGTCTTTTGCATTGCCCGGTGTGGAGACAACTTGCTCTTGTAACGAGTCACATAGGGATTTAAGGATCCACATCTTGATGAGATCATCAAGTTTGCACCACTCCGGGTCTAGGTTACTGGATGAGGCTTGGTTGGTTGATTTTTCTTCAATGTATGATTTAAGTCCAAGGCTTCCAAGATGTATTTTAAAGAAAGAGCTCCAAGAAGTGTAGTTGTGTTTTTTGAGATTGAGTTTGAGGGGGACTTTGCTGGTGATGCTAAAGGGGATGAGTTTATCGGCGGTTGTAGGAGGAGGGGGTGGTGGAATGTCTTCATTGCCGGCCATGAAAGCCGATTTTTTTGGTAAGGTTCAGAAGGTCACGACTGAGATTGGAGGAGAAGGGAGGGGAGAATTTTAATTGAGAGAAAAAATAGGAGAAAATTAAGTGTTGCTTGATACCATATTGGAAGGTAAATATTCCTTGCATTCCATTCAACACAATCAACCGTATATATGCTACAAATGATGATTCTAGACTAAACATACATGGGCTAGGCCTAAGATAATACAAATGGGCCTTAATACAAAACAATAACTAATAGTATACAAATATTAACTAATAAAGGGATCGCACCTCATTAGATAAAATTGAGAAAACTAATCTTTAGCAAGCATGCTAATATCTGAAGAATACTAATACTGTTCTTGCAATTCAAATCAAGATATACTTCTGTTGAATGAAATATTGCATATCCTGAACATGTACAAAATTGATCATTATCCTTTTGGTCACTGTTCATGAAAGCTGTGCACAAGATTATCGTTTCACTCTGTGTTCAACAAAGCTATGTACACGACGACTTACAATGTTTACATTGTTTGTTATAAGAACTTTTTTATGTTTAATCGTTTAGAAGTTTTGAATAGATATATTTTTTAAATAAATGAACAAGCTGGATTCCATAAAATTGAATTTATAATAGCTTATTCTATCGTAATACATTGTTTGTTAAATGAGAAAGAAACTGACAAACATATATATAATATAAGGAAGTCTAGCAATGGCAGCATACTTGTGTTATTTGCATTGTAAACAATGGTATCAAAGAAACTCCATGAGCTTGAAATTTAGATCTTAGATCCCCAGTTACGCAAATTTATAATCGTCTTGCACACTATCATGTAACTTGGTTAGAGAGAACTAACAGTCAGTTTCAACAGTTGAGATCCTATCATGATCTGAACCAGCAATTGACCACTTATCAACACTCCCTTGCGAAAATGTTCTGACACGAAAACTACAAAGAAGATGCAGCAAGATCTTTTGTTCCAATACTTCTTCACGTCCGAAAGCCTGTTAGCCCTGAAATCATGACCAAACAAATAAAATGAATAAAGCCCCAATTACTCTCAAGTAGGCCAGTTACCGCATTAGACTAGATCTAAGTTCTAGTGCTGCTAATTATTACTAGAGATGGACTCACTTAGAGGTGTAGGTCCAGCAATGCGTTAACCATTCGCTTTGGCTTGTACGTTGCGGATGAAAGCTTGTAGAGGAATTTAGTTGAGTCTTTAACTACGTGTAAAAGTAGCTTCAAAACTTCCCCATAACTCAGGTCTCTCAGCCACTATTAAAACAAAACTGAACAATAATAACCATATCAAGGTCAATTCAAACAAGTTTACTGTACAAAGAAAGTATTGACATGCCGTAAATGGAAGTGAAGATAATCATTAGGTTAGGTACGTACCAGCTCAAAAATCAAGAAACACATGCGGTTGCTTGCCAAATTCAACTCTCTAATTTATAAAACGTTCACCATATTAGTGCATCCTAGACTATTCATGCTGCATAAGCTCTGCCTCATTCAAAATAGCACAACTCACTTTCTCTTTGGACTTCAATCAATTCTAGAATTATAAAACATGTCAGTACATTGAATCATTATTCATTCAAATCCGAGTTCACCATTAATTTTGGAAATTGAAAAAATAAACTGTTGTAATGAAATGAAAGAAAAGCTTATTAGTTACTTATAAAATATATCGTTAAAAAAAAAAGTTACTTATAAAATATACTTAGAATAAATAAAAAAAAGTCAAACGTTATAGAGAGAACACACCATCATATTATGTTTGTGATTCAGAGTCTATTCTGATGCAGGGGATATGGAAGATTTGGGCCCAGTAGGAGCCTCCTCTACTGCATCTCTCTTTCAGATCTGGACATCTCCATATAAACAAACTCAAGAGTGAATGCAACAACGCTACTGGTAGTTCTTTCAAATTTGGGCATTCACTAATATGCAAATGCAAAAGTGAAGGCAACAACGTTTCTGGTAGATCTTTTATCTTTGGGCAATGTTCAATGTTGAGACGTTGGAGGGAGGTGAGGTGTTCGACTCCCTCTGAAACTGTTTCCAAATTGTCAAATCTCCATATTTTAAGAAAAGTAAGAGATGAAGGAAGATGAAGATTAGACAATTCACTCCAATTAGTCACTGCTTCTTTTTCACCGAGTAAGGATAGTTCAACTAGTGTGGTTGGAAACTTCTGTGGGCCCCATTCTGAGATTGGCTTCTTCAACTGCCCTATTGTAAGCTTACGCAAGTTGGATGGCCAAAGACCTGCAGTTGGAGCATCCATACTTGGACAATCTACTATTCTTAGATCATTTATCGAGGTAAGACTCGGCAATAGGAGATCTACAGATAATGACTCCGCCGTACTTTTACAATTTTCTATTCTCAATCTCGTGAGGTGAATGAAGTTACCCTCAAATTCAATGATCAATGCCACATTTGGATGATGCATTATACATACATTTTCAAGCATTGGCATGCTTTCGCTGTTGATGAGTAACCTATTCTTCTCTCCTCCTTCACCCAACTCCTCCTCTAACAATAATTTCTTACAATCATAAAACGTAACTGACTTGAGCTTCTGCCCTCCTCCCTGTGAGAAAGAGACACATGCCATTGAATAACAACCACTGATTTCCAACGTCTCAATGTTGTTTGGACAACTCAAATACTTGAAATTTTCACAAAAAGATATCTTTAACGACCTAAGAGATGTTAGGAGGTTGCTCCCATAATTGTACTCCTCATCTTTCTCCCCTAAACTCACCAAATTTTCACAATAATCTACTTCCAACTTCCTTAAATTCATAAGAACCTTACTACTTGCCTCTGCGTTTGATTCCCAAAAGTATCTTATTTCATCACACCATCCAACTTCCAATTCTTCAACTGCCTTAAGATCCAATATAACACCTCCCCACACCTCATTAGTAAGCCCTGACATAGATCCTATTTCCAACTTGGTGACTGATGGAGCTGCATGCACCAGACTTCTCAACATACCAGCACCACCTGCATGTATTCTTAAATGCCTCAATGAAACTAGTGGTGCTTTAAGTGAGAATTCAACTAAATTAGGACAATATTCTATACGAAGCTCTTGAAGGCGTGGAAACACAGAATCTCCTTCAAGTGAAAATTTAACCAAATTAGGACAAAGTTCTATTACAAGAAATTGAAGGCGGGGAAACACAGAATCTCCAACCCCACTTCTAATATTGGTTGACCATACATTCCACCCCCGCATACCTTGAAAAAATAGTGTTTCAAGTGAAGGAAACGCAACACCAGTCCCAAGAAACTCTAAACCCACATCTTTTACATCATACATGTCATGGATATATAACTCCTTAAGTGACGGTAGTTGCCCGAGTGGTGGTAGAGAAGTACACTTTATACAGTCAGCTATGGACACACTAGCCAACCGGTGAAACGAGGGATCCCCAACCCATTTTGGAAACTCTAAACCCGGATAGCACATAATGCCTAGCCTCTTCAAACAATCATTATTTGGCTTCAATGCATCAAGGACATCTTTTTCAGTTGTCTCCTTTCTGGAAGCATCTGATACGTCGCTCCATTCCACCTCTAACTCAGTAAGTCTCTTTTGTGATAAATCTGCTTCTCGTGCTTCCATTGCGTTTTCTACTTTTTCCAGGCCCTGTATAGAAACTATCCCATGAAGATTCTCAAATTCTTTAAGTTGGGTTATCGAAAAGTCATTTTCTCCTCCAATAATGATTTTTGAAAGAGTTTGTAGGCTTTTCAACTTAGCAACCCCTAATGGCAAGTCTTTCAACTGTGGAGTATGTCTTATGTCTAAATGCCGCAAATTCCTTAACTTTAAGAAGCTGTTAGGTAAACTAGTTAAGCTTGAACACCCAAAAACAATCAAGGTCTCTAAGTTATAGAGATCACAAACATTTTCAGGTAAGTGTTTGATATTAGTTCGAGATAAATTAAGATACCGCAAGTGCTTCAAACTACCAATAAACTCTGGTACCTCACTTATCTCAGAATCACTCAAACTTATTACCCGTAACAATGGTAGCTGGGGAAGTAAGTCAACTAGAACCTTATTCGACAAGTAGTTTTGCCAACTTCCTTTCACAGACAAGAATGTTCTCAAACCTTTAGCACCTTCAACTACCTCAAACTTCTTGTAACCTTCATATTCCTCACTAACAAATGACATATGACGACACTTATCGAAAGTTTGTTCCCTAACATTCTTTCCCAATTCCTTCTCTAACCTAAAATAGAAATCTCCAGCAACAGATGTGGCCAAATCATTCATCAGATCATGCATGACAAACAAAGACTCATCATTAGGCGAGTGTTGAAAAAATGACCGTGATAACAACTCATCAAAGCATTCATTACCCCAGCGTTCTACAGTTGACTTGCTTGGACGTACTTGGCGTAAAAAACCTTCCGCCATCCAGAGCAGAACCAAATCCTGCTTGTCAAACGCATAGTCCTTTGGGAACAAGGAGCAATATGCAAAGAGCTGCTTTAAGTAGGCAGGAAGTTCACGGTAGCTTAGTCTAAGAGCCGGAATGATTTTACCTCCCTCTTTTAAGCTCCATATTTCACTATCCTCTATTTCCTTCCATTCTACTTCATCTTCTTTTGTCCTCAATAGCCTTCCAAGTGCTATTAAAGCCAAAGGCAAACCATCACACTTTCTGACAATGCCTTCACCAGACGCTTTAAGTCTTGGATGTGAATCAAAATTATTTTCACCCAATGCATGTTGAGCAAATAAACACACACTACAACATTCACTGGCTACACCAGCGACATATGGGGGGATTCCCCAGCGACATGTCGCTGGGGAAAGGTATCCCCAGCGACATGTCGCTGGGGAATCCTAGCTGGGGAAGTCTCGTAAGGGATTGTATCCCCAGCGACAATCCCCGGCGACGACGTGGGTCCCACTCAAATTTAAGTCAAAGAAGCAGTGCCACTGTGGCACATTATCCCCAGCGACATGTCGCTGGGGAATAGTCGAATTAAGCAAAATGATTAAGACACTAATTATATTGATTAAGTATCCCCGGCGACATGTCGCTGGGGATACTATGGTTACTTGTTGACAAGTCAACGAGTTAGCCTACTATCCCCGGCGACATGTCGCTGGGGAAACTTGGTTTTCTCGTTGACAAGTCAACGAGTTAGCCTACTATCCCCGGCGACATGTCGCTGGGGAAACTTGGTTTTCTCGTTGACTTGTCAACGTTTATCGTGTGTTATCCCCGGCGACATGTCGCCGGGGAAAGGTCTGCATTTTTTTTTTATTGCAGCCTGCAGTGCAGGCGATTTCCAGATTTTTTCCGGAATTTTTCCGGAAAAAATCTACCAAATAAACCTGTACCAAAACCTGTATAGACTCGCCACAACTTGTACCAAAACACAAATACCATATAACGGATCAACGCAATACAAATAGATCACAACTTTTACATAAACACGACTCAAAAGTCAATATGTGCATTGATAGATAGGGAAACAAGTGTTTAAATGGCGCCAAGATGAACCTAATAATATATAACACAACTACCTAAAGTACCAATGTAGCATACTAATAATATATAACACAACTAGCTAAAGCTAGTACCAATGTAACATACTAATAATATATACACAACTACCTCTCGCCGTTGTTATCCTCATCACCGCCATTCTCCTTGTCATCACCACACCCACCACTCCCGCTAGCACCACCCGAGTCATACTCCCTGAACATATCCGCGTATCTGTTGTCGCTTCTGAGGAGACTCATCATAAAGCTTACATCTTTGGTGACTTTCTCGGCGGGGGCGGGCATACTTGGCCTGGATGTGGCCCGTGATGGCAATACGCGACCCACACCGGGAATATGCCCACGAAGCTTACCCCCTCTTGCCAACGCATTGATTTGATCCTCCGTGTATTCACCCGTGGCCTCAAGCTTTTTCATCTCGTCCTATGTAGTGACAAAAACACAAGATAGTAAATATATTAGTCGGGTTGCTACATTATTTCTCGATAATTCATTAAAGTGTGTTTTGAAACAAAACTTACATATATCCGGCGGTCCTCATCGTTAAGGAATACCCCATCAACAGTATGTGTTCGCCAATAAGTGTCGATGAGTGACGGGTATTCATGAGTCTCTGATGCCTGCATCTGTACATACACACGCATATAAGATGAATAATTTTAAAAACGACAAATCACAACACACCAAAGCGTATAATCAGATATATATATATATATATATATATATATATATATATATATATATATATATATATATATATATATATATATATATATATATATATATATATATATATATATATATATATATATAATGTTTATTACCATATTATCTCGAAGGCGAGTCAGCGACCGGGATCCCTGTCTAGATATGACCTTGCTCTTTTGCCGGTTAAGCCGATTTGTAGCGGCTCGAGAAATGTTCTTGGGATCATTCCAAAACTTAATGTACTCATCCCAATCACCCGCTGTAATTTCCTCGGGACGTGCCCGCCTAATCGCCTCCGCATCGTAATCCCCGGTGGTGGGGTCTACCTTCCAATGTTTGGCTTTGAAAGAAGCCTTGTTAGTATTGTAGGCTTTTTGCAGGTGCGAGTTTATGCCTTCGTAGATCTGGGGCCAGCGGGAGGAGTCTATGTGCGGCTTGAGGTCAAATAGGGTCTGCAATCATATACAACAAAACGAAAAGAGAGTTAGAGATATAATTTATATATTTATTTAAATTTGTTTATTTATTTATATGATATAAATAAATAAGCGAATTTAGATAAATATACACAATTAAATAAATGAACACGATAATGAAATAAACATAAAAGGATAACTGACCCCAATATCTGAAATGATTCCCGCCTTCTTCTCCTTCGGGACCTTGTCCCAAGAAGGGTAGTAAAACGGCACCTTCCTAACGACCTCCCCTATGTAGTTAGACCAATGCGCCGCATGGGGGCCGAGAGGGTTTAAGGTTTGTTTGTCACCCATCTCAAAAGTGATCGACACGGGACCTTTTTCGTCTACGATTGCCTTCATCGAAAGGTTCCGGGTCTTGTCGCGGGTATTCAGCCTGCCCGCTGCCCTGCCGCCCAAATTGGGCTTTCGTTTACCTTTGCTTGCAAAATCAAGTTAGTGATAAAAGTCATAAATATGTATCAAATTTATGCTTGTATTACAATACTCCGGAAATTCTTACCTTTGTTAATGAAGCTTGCCCAGCAACCGGTGGGTACGCGGTCTGGAGGGGGACGATCCTCCCCGCCACCGTCACCGCCGTGGGACCGTGCAACATCTGTCGACATCTGTACAAGTACAATTAGCATAAGATATAGAAATTCATGAACAAAATAATATAAGCATGCACACATCCATAATATATTTCGACAAGACTTGCATGGACATCTTATTCTCCCGGCACTAGTCACTAACGACTTGCAATGATTGACGAATTTTTCAAGACCGAGAATAAATAATGGTTCATGACGCTGTAAAACTGTCCAAGTCTTATCATCGAATACCATAACTGCGTTTTAACGATACATTTAGTTATTATATGCAACTTAATTAAACACATTCAAACGAGGAATACCAGATGTTTTGTTCACCTAGTGCAACTATGGAAGGCAATCCTAACCCACTCTTTGAATAATTTGTCTCATATATGAATGCGTATAACCGATTTACTATTTAAGAAAATTTCGGCAGCATTTCCCCTCAACTCCCCAAATATGTGTTTAAAGACATATTCGTAGGAGTAAAGGAGAAACACTGTCGAAATCATCTCAAATAGTAATCCAATTATACGCATTCATATCCTAAATGAGACAAAACATTCAAAAAGCAGTCCCAAACGGGGGACTTTCCGAAATTAATTTCTAATAAATTAATTTCGGACGGGTTTTCTATAGGATGATTAATTTTAGACGGGGATTTTCCAAAATTAATCACTAAAATCCTAAAACAACTAATTATTATAAACTATAAACGGCTCATATCAACAAATAATAACTATAAACTAACAAAATAATATAAACGAGCACATGTCAACAAATAATAACTATAAACTATAAACTACATATCATTTCACTTTTTTAACATACATACCATTATTTTAACATACATACCATTTCACTTTTTAACATACATACCATTTCACTTTTTTAACATACATATCATTTCACTTTTTTAACATACATACCATTATTTTAACATACATACCATTTCACTTTTTTCACCAAATAATAACTATAAACTAACAAAATTTAAACAACTAATTATTATAATTATAAACGAGCACATTTCAAGGCAATTGAACTAATAATAACTATAAACTACCAAAATTTAAACAATAAACATTCCCCAGCGACATGAATAAACATTCCCCAGCGACATGTCACCCGGGATACCAAAAGGAGAAAAAAAAAATTATTACATACCTTGTCTAGCCTCCTCGTCGCTTACTGCCAAAAAAAAAAAAAAAAAAAAAAAAAAAAAAAAAAAAAAAAAAAAAAAAAATTAACTTTCCAAGTTAACAACTTACAACAATAATAATCTGCAAAAATTATAATATACCTCGCTCTTGCTCCTCGTCGGTCCTCGTCGGCTACTGCCAAAAAAAAAAAAAAAAAAAAAACTTCACTTTTTTAACTAACAACAACTTACAACAATAATAATCTCCAAAAATCATAATATAATTAACTAATTTAGTTGAATAATATTTAAAATTTGTAAAACAAACCGTGTAACGTGTGGTGGTGGTGATGGTGGATGCGGTGGTGGTGATGGTGGATGCGGTGGTGACGATGGTTGATGATTGTTGATGTTGTTTATCTCGTTTTTGTTGCAGAAATCGCCTTGTGGAGAAGAAGATATTGTTTTTTTCGTTTTGTGAAGAGATAATACTGAGACCAGATCTGCTTTATCTACAACTTTTTCCCCGGCGACAATCCCCGGCGACATGTCGCTGGGGAAACTTTTTGTTTTTGTCGTTTAGCGTAAATGGCGCGATAACGAATATTTTGGTGGGTAGGTATCCCCGGCGACATGTCGCCGGGGAAAACTAATTAATTTTTTTTTATAATCCCCAGCGACCTGTCGCCGGGGAAAAAGGTTTTTCTTTTTTTTTTTTTTTTTTTTTTTTTTGGGTAAAATTTAATTACTTTATGTTGTTAACGACTTCAAAAGAATACAATTTTTTCTTTTATTTTTATTATAATCCTAAATATTTTCCTTTCTTTTAATATAAACTCGGGAACAAAAAGTTACCATTCGGCATCTTTATATTCTTATATGAGAGTTAGATTTACAATCTAGTAACGGGCTAGAGGAACAAGAACATATTACATCAAAATGTTGCATGCAATATTTAATTGGATCAAGAAGCCAAACGATGCATAGTTGAATGTGTTTTATAAATCTATGATTCACCGAAGAATAATTATGGTTACACATTAGACGTTCAACATCCGAGTCGGTATGTTATGGTTACACATTAGACGTTCAACGGATGAGTCGGTATGTTATGGTTACACATTAGACGTTCAACGGATGGGTCGGTATGTTATGGTTACACATTAGATGTTCAACGGATGAGTCGGTATGTTCTGCTTACACATTAGACGTTCAACGAATGAGTCGGTATGTTATGGTTACACATTAGACGTTCAACGGATGAGTCGATATGTTATGGTTACACATTGGACGTTCAACGAATGAGTCGGTATGTTATGGTTACACATTAGACGTTCAACGGATGAGTCGGTATGTTATGGTTACACATTAGACGTTCAACGGATGAGTCCGTATGTTAGGGTTACACATTAGACGTTCAACGGATGAGTCCGTATGTTAGGGTTACACATTAGACGTTCAACATCCGAGTCGGTATGTTATGGTTACACATTAGACGTTCAACGGATGAGTCGGTATGTTATGCTTACACAGTAGACGTTCAACGGATGAGTCGGTATGTTATGGTTACACATTAGACGTTCAACGGATGGGTCGGTATGTTATGGTTACACATTAGATGTTCAACGGATGAGTCGGTATGTTATGCTTACACATTAGACGTTCAACGAATGAGTCGGTATGTTATGGTTACACATTAGACGTTCAACGGATGAGTCGATATGTTATGGTTACACATTGGACGTTCAACGAATGAGTCGGTATGTTATGGTTACACATTAGACGTTCAACGGATGAGTCGATATGTTATGGTTACACATTGGACGTTCAACGAATGAGTCGGTATGTTATGGTTACACATTAGACGTTCAACGGATGAGTCGGTATGTTATGGTTACACATTAGACGTTCAACGGATGAGTCCGTATGTTAGGGTTACACATTAGACGTTCAACGGATGAGTCCGTATGTTAGGGTTACACATTAGACGTTCAACATCCGAGTCGGTATGTTATGGTTACACATTAGGCGTTCAACGAATGAGTCGGTATGTTATGGTTACACATTAGACGTTCAACGGATGAGTCGATATGTTATGGTTACACATTGGACGTTCAACGAATGAGTCGGTATGTTATGGTTACACATTAGACGTTCAACGGATGAGTCGGTATGTTATGGTTACACATTAGACGTTCAACGGATGAGTCTGTATGTTAGGGTTACACATTAGACGTTCAACGGATGAGTCCGTATGTTAGGGTTACACATTAAACGTTCAACATCCGAGTCGGTATGTTATGGTTACACATTAGACGTTCAACGGATGAGTCGGTATGTTATGCTTACACATTAGACGTTCAACGGATGAGTCGGTATGTTATGGTTACACATTAGACGTTCAACGGATGGGTCGGTATGTTATGGTTACACATTAGATGTTCAACGGATTAGTCGGTATGTTATGCTTACACATTAGACGTTCAACGAATGAGTCGGTATGTTATGGTTACACATTAGACGTTCAACGGATGAGTCGATATGTTATGGTTACACATTGGACGTTCAACGAATGAGTCGGTATGTTATGGTTACACATTAGACGTTCAACGGATGAGTCCGTATGTTAGGGTTACACATTAGACGTTCAACGGATGAGTCTGTATGTTAGGGTTACACATTGGACGTTCAACATCCGAGTCGGTATGTTATGGTTACACATTAGACGTTCAACGGATGAGTCGGTATGTTATGCTTACATATTAGACGTTCAACGGATGAGTCGGTATGTTATGGTTACACATTGGACGTTCAACGAATGAGTCGGTATATTATGGTTACACATTGGACGTTCAATTTAATTAGTTTATGTTGTTAACGACTTCAAAAGAATACGATTTTATCACTCCATTTCATCCCAATTTAAGAAAAATATTGGGAGAGTAACTTTGGTGAATCATAGATTTATAAAACACATTCAACTATGCATCGTTTGGCTTCTTGATCCAATTAAATATGGCATGCAAAATTATGAATTTTTTAATAAACAAGAGAATCCCCGGCGACATGTCGCCGGGGAAAAGGTTTTACGTCACGTTAAGATATATTAACACTAATTACGGATTTTTTTAATAAACAAAATAATCCCCGGCGACATGTCGCCGGGGAAAAGTAAGCGGGAAAATTTGCCGCCACGTTTTACCATGAAATATTCGGTCAAAATATTAGCGTTGAATCCCCGGCGACATGTCGCCGGGGAAAAATGAGAGTTAATAATGCTGACTTTTCTACGAGACTTCGTGCCACGTAGGATATATTTTTGTCGTTTAGTGAGGATTCCCCAGCGACAATTGTCGCCGGGGAAAACAGCGATGGGGAAAGTGGTAAATGTGGTAGTGACATGGCATCCTCATGTGAGAGACTTAGCAAATGGTTTAATTTATCACACCCCAATTCTCTAAGCAACTTCTCCTTCCTAGTTGTCAAGATTATTTTACTTCCGGGAGCACATGCTCTCAAAGGGGCCACTAGTGATTCCCAATCATCACTATTTTCACTCCAGACATCATCCAGCACTAATAGAAACAATTTATCTCTAAGTCGATCTCTAAGAGCTACTTGAAGGAGATTTAGATCTTTAAATTCTTGTGTTTCCCCGGTCACAGACTGAAAAATAATGTTGCTCATACTGAAGGAGTCCCACTCATCAGACACACAAACCCAGGCCTTAAATTCAAAGTGATCATTCACTTTTTCATCTTCATACAATAATTTAGCAAGAGTGGTTTTACCTACACCACCCATACCAACTATGGGCACGATGCTAAAGTTTTCACTATTACGCGGTTCATCAACTAACAGCTTGAGAACCAATGCATCCTTATCACCTTGTCGGCCAACAATCCTAGATGGGTCTACCAAAGAGGTCTGGGATTGTCTATTTTTATCTTTTGGCCTATCATCCTTTACTTCTAAACTTCCACTCTTCACCGTTAAACCAAGAGATTCTTTTTCCTTTTCTAGATCTTCCAACTTGTTGGTGATATTATCTAACTTATGATACAGCCTAGTACTTAGTGAGAATTTAGTGCAGCAAGCTGGAATGAGCTTTCTTATCTTGCTGGTGCTGGACTGGTCGGTCAACTCCTTATGCATAGCCTCGGTTGCCAAGTCATCAAGTATGTCATCTATCTCATAAGCCAGATGCTGGAGATCATTGAGCCATACTTGAACAGCTTCATTAGCTATTTCTTTATCCGAAGCATCCTTGAGCAGTCCTTGGATCCTGGACAAAGTCCTCCCTAGTTTCTTCAGCTCAGAATGAATTCCCTTTGCACGAACAACTTGCTTCATGGCTTCATCGGCCAACTTCTTAAAAACGGCTTCAATAAGGGTAGAAGCAATGACTTCAGCCATTTTTTTTGTAGTAATTACAGTAAACTTGAAGCTCTTTAAATCTGAATAAATGGTAGGTATACGTGAATTCAGTGAGGTTGAAGAAAAGTATAGATCTTGCCTTAAAGTCAAAAGGAATTTGAAGATGGTCCACCAACATCTATGCCACTTTAAAATGAATGGTAAGGATGCAATAGCTACAAAGTGGGTGGACCTCACAAATAATGTTAGCAACAATGTGATCACCCAACAATAAATCTGCAGTTATTGGAATTTTTAAAAATTTTATTTTTTTCAGAACAATTTATCTCTACTATAGTATACATTTTGTTTATCATAATACCAATGGCTGCTCAGGGTGTATCCTGTTCTATCCAAGCGGAAGTGTTCAGTGTCATCTAGTAGGTATGAACTTTCCTAGGCGCCTTAGCGGTAAGTCATAAAAATGGTGTTTGAATCAAAACCTGGAAACACTTTTTCATGGCTTAAACCTATGAGAATATAACTGCTTTCAATTTACAAAGTACAACAATATATATTCACATAGCTTACAACAAAACCTCAAAGAAAATGAGTATGATGCAAGTGATACAAAGAATGCTATGAAATGATGTCGTGAATTTCGTGTTCATTTTCAAGCGCTAGTGGCATATAGACAGCATCTACTAGTAAGCTATGTTTCCTTCCGTAGAATACATAAACCAATACTCCAATCACCAGCCACACTGAAACGCGTATCGATCCATGTACCAACTCTGCATGTTTGAAAATGTTCCATTTAGCATATCGTGGAATTGTAACATGGTTCATAGCATTTCACACAATGAAAAGAGACACTTAAAAAGACTAAAACCAACGAACTCATCCTAGATTAATAAGTAGGCATTCACAAGAATACACGCGACAGGCAAGAAAGGCAAAAATGGACAGAGGAAACCTGAAAGATATGCTATGCAATTAGTACAGTAAAAATACTGATATAACACATTCAGCAGTTTCAACATAGTACATTAAAAACTTATATACAGAATAAAACATAAAATAGACTAATAATATTTCATCTCAGTTCTCAGATATGTATTAAAAAAACACTAGATTACAGAGATACCTCCAGTTTCTCCAAACGTGAGCCTAGCATCATCCTGATCTATACAAGTCAACACGGTCAAACCTGACAATAGAGCAACACCTCCTAGCCCACACAATATGAGGCGAGGAACACTGATACGATAGGATTTAATTAGTTATGTATGAGATGAAAATAACATAACCCACTTCAAGATTATAACATACCTGGGAATGCTTTTAGCCGAAGCAGCAGATGCAAGCACTATTAGATGATAATAAAGCCCAAGCCCGGTATGTGGGGTTGGGTCTATTAGGGTTTCATTATGTATTTCCTGTATATATATCGTATCAATAAAACATATTACCTACGGGTTTCAAACAATTACATGTTCTTCCATAATCTCATATATCATTCTAACATGGTATCACAGCCTAACCTTCGATCCACAACACACCACACAAAACCCCACCCACAACATACCACACAAAACCCTACGACATAATACTTCACTCTTGTTGGTTTACTTTTCTCTGTGTGTTCGACAACTGAAAAGAAAAGATTATTGTTTGCATGCTTATATATAATTACGTATGCATTGTTTTGTTTCATGCATGCAATATTAATATATAATCCACTGATTCCTTTTCTCTTTAATTTTAATACTGATTCAAACGCACCCTACCTCCCTAAATTTATTTTTTTTGTTTTTCTGTTTGTCGACCAAAGAGTTGTCGACGGTTCCGTTTGTTTGTCGATCAAGATTCTTTATCGAGCTAACCTCGATTCATTGCTTCCACATTTTTTTTCCGTTTAGTATCATTGTTTCTCGACCAACTGTGTTGTCGGGGTGTGTTTTTTTATTGTTTGTCGACCTGTGTGTTGTCGACCTTTTATTTTATTTTCGTTTATCAAGTTTGTCGACCAAGGTGTCGACTGTTTCAATTTTTTTTTTAGTTCGTTTATCAAGTTTGTCGACTAAGTTGTCGACTGTTTGAATTGTTTGTCGACCTAGAGTTGTCGGCTTTGTCCTCGTTTGTCGGCCGTTGTGTTGTCGACCGTCTATTGTTTCTTGTTTCTCAATCCCTCACAGATTACTCAACCTCAACATACTTATTGTCGAATTAGTTTCCCAGCCGACATTACTATCAACGATGTAGCAATTGTGGTGAGACATTAGCATATTATTCATCTTCTTGGAGATCGTGCATACATATTAAACAAAGGAAGGAATTTTGAAGCTACTCATCATAGAGGTCTGCGATTGTGATGTTAGGTTAAAAAAAATACTTTGGGTTATCTTGTTTTATTTTGATTATTTTTTATTTTGCTTTCTTAGTTTACTACTTCAGTTCGAGTTTTCGCGATTTCGCTGCTCGAGCTGCGGGGGAGTATTAGATGATAATAAAGCCCAAGCCCGGTATGTGGGGTTGGGTCTATTAGGGTTTCATTATGTAATGCCCATAACCAAACTATTATTCTATTTTTGCGTGTGTGTTAATGTATTTGAGGTATGTTTGTATTTAAGTTTGGTATGATCGTGTGATTGGTTAGATGGTCCTTACGTAAATTGGTATGTTTTTTCGTTGGACCTTGGTCCACAAAGATATACCCAATTGCCTGTATATATATCGTATCAATAAAACATATTACCTACGGGTTTCAAACAATTACATGTTGTTCCATAATCTCATATATCATTCTAACTAGCACAAGCACTCCTGCACAAACAACAGTTATGCTCCAAGCAGCCATCTTCCGCCGTCTTGCCTCGTTTCCTATATCTACGCATCAAAATAGAGCAAGATTAGTATATAAAGATTACATTTGAAAAAAGATGCAACAGCAGAAAAGTATTGCACACAAAATTAATAGGAAAGACAATACTAGCATTGAAGCATACATTGGCTACACCTTTTTGAGTATGACAACTGGTCCCAAGATCTTTAAAATTTTCGCTGCTAATATCCATAATATCATTACTGAATTCTGATGAGACTAAATTGATCAGCCGATTCCGAGGAAGGTGATTGCACGAGGGTGATTTCCGGGGGTATATATCTGAGTATCAAGATTGAAACTGCTACTGCTGTAAATGCCAACAATGTACCCACACTAACGTGCAGGAAGAAGTAGAAGGAAAAATTACTATAAACTATTACCAAATATATATTTTTCCATGTTTATCCGGAAATAACCCTGGTAACCAATGTGTAATAACTTAATTTACAATCACCACACAGTTTCACGTTTCAACTTACCATGCTTGCTAATTGATCGACACTCATGGAAAATGATAGGAATGCAATAAAGATTCCTGTTGCAATTGTACTTTTGACTGGAACATGTGTGCGTTTATTTATATCTGAACAGAAAGATGGTAATAAACCATCCCTAGCCATTGCCATCAGGATCCTTGGCTGTAAAAACAAGAAAGTATGATCATATTAACATAAGATTGGCTATCTATTTATAACCACACACACACACACACACACACACACACGGGCGCGCATAAGTTACATACCTGCAGAAGGATTCCACCAATTAAAGCAGAGCAGAGAGCAGTAATAGCTCCGATAGTTATAATGTATCTGCAATCATGATTGTGGTATAAGTAAAATGCAAGATGTAACACTGTTTTTACGAATCAAACCAGAGGACGACGAAAAATATATCATACTTACACTGCCCAATTCATTTCATATCTAGCAAAAGCCGAGGCAATAGGGGTGTCTGGGTCTTGTTACCTTGTTAATGCTTGTAATGCTTGTTTTAAGACATTTTATTAGTATTATGTAATGTATGGGTCATTATGGGTAGAATTCGTTTGGGTCAAAACTCTTAACCCAAACAGCCCATTAGTTTTAGTTAATGCCGGTATGGCAGTTATGTAAATGACGGTTACAAAACAGTTATCTTGTTGAAACGTCACATTGGTTGACTCTTGAAAATGGTGTCGTTTCACAAGATATAAATAGCCTAGGATCTTTGTCAAATGTAATTAAGTCATTTTATATATTTACTGTTTCATTGATATTCATTTACAAACAAACATAACCAAACGTTGCATACAAATATGTCAAACATCAAACGCATGTTAGAGTGCAATTGTCTTCAAACTAAACCTTTGAAATGACCCCAACAATGGTATCAGAGCTTATGATCTGATTCCTGGAAGAAGCAATTGCAAATGAAAAACAAAGCACCCCTCAATACGTATTATCTACAACGAGAAGCCCAACCCATTACCCCAAAGTGGCCGAAACACAAAAAGTACATATCCCCTCACGGAAAACAATTACTAAAAAAGAAAATGGAGGAAGTTGTTTCGTTCAACGCCACAAAATCCAAACACCCATTGGGAAGCAGTTACATTAAACAAGTTGGAGAACCAAGCAAACTATCTAGAAGAGATAGGCGTGCACGTTGCTATATTTGCCAGAAAAGAGGGCACGTTTATTGGAAGTGTCCAAAGGAGAAAAAGGTTTGCGTGACAGAAAACATGGAATCAATTGCCACGAAAACTGCAAACCCAGAACCTTTCAAATACCAACCAGAAACTGTGCATGTGACATCAGACTACATGGTTGAGGGCTCTGATTTGAACAACTGGGATGATATATGGTATGTCAGTGCTATATACAAGAAAAACGTATGATTCAGAGATTCAAAGTGGAAGGGACACAAGAGAGGGAAAAGAAATTTATAGTTTCATATGGCATATGAGAAGCATATGTGATGACAAGAGAAGGGAGATTGGTAATACCAAATGTGACTTTCACACCAGAAGTTACATTGAATATTCTAAGTTTAGAGCAATTGGAAAACCAAGGTTTTATGGTAAGTTATGAAAGAAATAGATGCAAGATTGGGTACATGTTCAACAACATGGAAGAAGACTTCGAATATGAAAACACATTGGAAGCCGAAAAGGATGAAAGCATCAAAGAAAGTCATAACAGATTCTTGGATGGGTATTTTAGATCATTGGATCTTGATGAAGAATGCTCCCTGATCAAAGGCATGGAAGAAATGAATATGGACAGTAAAGGAGATCATGATTATGTAGATAGTGAGTATCTAAGCATCAATGGGACTTTGTACTTCATGAAGTAAAAGAAATGTACAAAGAGTACATTGACATGGTTAAGATATATTATGAAGAAGCAAAGAGGGTGCAAGGAAAGCCAGATGATGAGGCAGAGAATGGCAGAGATACTGCAAACATTCAGTGGCCACAGGATGATGCACATGTCATTGCAGAATTACCAAAGATGCCAGAAGGAACTTCAAAGAAATGGAGCATGATTGCTGAAGGAGATACATATATGAAAGAAGCCAACAATGGAAGCAAGTATGAAGATGTAGTGGAAGGCATGGATGCAAGTAGCAGTGATGATTTTGAAATCATCACTTGAAGATCAAACCAGGAAGCAAGTGGACTTTGGCATTAACGCATTAGGAGGGGGAATGTTACCTTATTAATGCTTGTAATGCTTGTTTTAAGACATTTTATTAGTATTATGTAATGTATGGGTCATTATGGGTAGAATTCGTTTGGGTCAAAACTCTTAACCCAAACAGCCCATTAGTTTTAGTTAATGCCGGTATGGCAGTTATGTAAATGACGGTTACAAAACAGTTATCTTGTTGAAACGTCACATTGGTTGACTCTTGAAAATGGTGTCGTTTCACAAGATACAAATAGCCTAGGATCTTTGTCAAATGTAATTAAGTCCTTTTATATATTTACTGTTTCATTGATATTCATTTACAAACAAACACAACCAAACGTTGCATACAAATATGTCAAACATCAAACGCATGTTAGAGTGCAATTGTCTTCAAACTAAACCTATGAAAAGACCCCAACAGGTCTAATGCAGAACAGGGAACCAAGCCAACGACAACAGCTGACACAAGCATATACAAAACACAGCATGTAAACAATGATACACCTATACCAATTGGTAAGTCTCTTTGAGGATTCACCACCTGTAATAAAACGATGAAATTATACTAGTAAAGAAACATGACCGGTATAAATAATAAATGCACAGACTAGTTATTACCTCTTCAGTTGTGCTAGTGACTGCATCAAAATCGACATATGAGAAAAACACCATTGCAGAGCCAGCAACTACCCCGTTAGCTCCAAAAGGGAGATACCTGAAAATTCAGAAGGATTTTGCATTTGGTATAGTATGAATCAGGGTAAGATTATATTGTAAATCAGAAGGAACATTCTCAAATTATTACCCGCCAGGAATTTGATATCCAACCCATTGAGTCTTGAAACCAACGTATCCACCGGCTACTATGATAAAAAGCAAGGCTAGAACATTTATGGTTATAATTACACCTTGTGCCAATGAACTCTACAAAAGCAGTATATCAGTGTAACGTATGAAAACAACAACAACAATACCCAATCCCGCCAAAGTATGAAAACAAATATGATGAAATTAAGTTAAATAGTTATAAAAATACTTAATCCAGAAGATTACCTCTTTGATTCCCGTACACAGTAGTCCAGTTATAATGAAGACTAAAACACCAACAGAAGGATCAACTACAATTCCAAGAATGGTTGGACGAGCTAAAAAAGCAGGCAGGCTATCTTGACCACCAAAAAACAAGGCCTAAAGATATATTGGTTCAAAATAGAAACGAAATATTTTTTAGGATTGAATCTTATACTGATATTGTATCAGAGACACAATTTATAGATCTGAGACAACAAATTAACCGAACCATATTTGGAGATATGCCACGTGCAACAGCTGCTCCACCAAGTGAATACTCCAATATTAGAGACCAACCAATCAACCAAGCAACACTGAACGCGAATGCAATATAAACGTCCATTAACAAAAGAACCAAATATCGAATTTTGAAAATATAAATTGGAATAACATGATTCAAAACTTAAAGTTTAGTTGATTGTGATAGGCTCGGACTGGGCTGCAGGGTAGTTTGTTAGGCTGGTTGGGCCGGTTGAACAAGTATTGTTAGGCAAATTCTAACTAGTACAATACCCGTGCGTTGCCCGGGTATAACGATTCAATAATTTACAAAAAAATCGTTAAAAGTTGTGAGTATATTTTATGAAAAAGTGCTTAAAAAACACGCACATCAACACAACTTGAAATGGCTACACATAAATGTTCTGAAAGAAGAGCAAGGATGCAGTTAAAAGGTTCTGCTACTCTAACAACCATGTTCTTTACCCAAACTATATTGAGTTTTTGGCATCTAATAGTTCATCCAACTAATACAACTGAAACAAATGGCATTTTGGGTCAATCTCATAGGATACATGACTCGGTACCTAACCTACATTTTCTGACCATCTTGCAACTAATATTGTATTAACTACTCTTCGTTCACACATATAAATTTACTAAAATTATGAACCACTTGTTTATCATCAATACACCAAATCATCCTATGTAAAGACGGTTTTCGGTGCTAGTAATCCAATGGCAGAAGCGACCCCATAGGCTTTCGCTTTTGAGTCTCTAAAATTGTATAACAAACATAGGCAATATCAACTATCATCCTAAAGTATGTCCAAATTGCATGTTTGGTCCCTATTGCATTTTGGGTCCCTAAAGTATGGTGAACTTGCAGATTTGGTCCCTAAATTGCATTTTTGGTCCCTAAAGTATGGCCAAATTAAAAGTTTGGTCCCTAACGTTTCGAAAGTGCAACGATAGTCCCCATTTTGAAAGTTTTGCTGCATGTTTGGTCCCTAATCTGCAATTTAAGGACCAAACATGCAACGGAAACTTCAAACTTTTAGGGACCGAATATGCAATTTAGGAATCAAACATGCAACAAAACATTCAAAATGAGGACTAACTTTGCACTTTCAAAACGTTAGGGACGAAACCTACAATTTGGCCAGAGACCAAAAATGCAATATACTCTTTTTTTTATTATATAAAAAAACTAATGCATATGTATTCTATATGAGTATGTGAATGCTTCCCAAACACCTTCTATACGTGAAACCTGCGAAAAAACAAAAACAAAAAACACATGTGGTTTTAATCAAATTGTCAAATATTCTTAAAACAAATGGCAAGTTATTTCGGCCGTGATATAGTGTAAACGATCACCTTGATAAAGTTGCATGAAAAATTGAAAACTTTTCTCACATACCCATATACATATATGAGAAGATGAGGGAAAATAAGCACAAGCTTTTGGTGCTTAAATTTGGGTAACTTATAAGTATGAAATTTAAAATTATTAATTTGATAACTAAATATAATAACCCACCTTAAAAAATGTTAGTTTAAAATTTGAGTTAGATATTTCAATGATAATGTTGACCACTCCAAATTGCATAATCTTTTATCCGAAAATATTGGACTGCAAATTTGAATTAAACATTTGAGTGATAATGTTGACCACTTCAAATTTTTATCAATCTAACGGTATTCCAAGTGTATGTCATCTTCTCATATTACTGGTACTCAATCTCATTCTACATATATTTATGATAATGTATTGGAGTTAGATATACTAATGTGTATTTCAAGTGTCCATCTTCTCATATGCTCATAGCCATTCTACATAAATTATTGATAGTATATATTAAACATGCATTAATGTGTATTCCAAGTGTTTATTATCCTTCAAAATAATACAATATCCATCAAAACTGATATGGCAACCATGTGTATGCCGTGGATCGGATTTATACACCAAGAACCCAATATAGCAAACTATTGAAACTGTGACAACATAGTTCAAAGTCACTTGCATTATGTGTATATATATATATATATATATATATATATATATATATATATATATATATATATATATATATATATATAAAATAAACATGCATGTTCCATTCTTTCTTCCATTTTTCATGCCATAAACAACGAACAGTGTGACTTTGCCAAACACATTAGTTAACCAAGTTGTGACATCAAGTGAGTAAACATGAGCATGTACAAGTAACAATTGTTGCACTAAAACATAAGTGACCCAAATAACATATAATCAACTAAAAACCAATACCATGAGGAATTCAACCTATGGTTGAACCAAATAAGCAGTAAACAAAAGTACGTGATTAAAACATCGATAAAGACATTAAAACATTGAAAAGCAACAAAATATTGATTAACCGAAAATATCATCTTCGTCTTCATCATCGTCGTCAAGCAAACGGTAAATTTTATTGCGGCTAAACACGAAAACTTGGCTTCTTTTCTTCCACTTGATATTGGACATTGACAATACATCATCAAGAGTATCATCGTCTCCATAAAAATGCTCTCATCGTCCATACTTTCGATTTCAATAACATCGTTCAATTTTCATGGCGCCTTCCCTTTTCCTTTCTTAGACTCGCAAATCACCTCATCAACCAACGGTTAGGTATAAAGTTTTACGTTGTAGTCAAACTATTGTTTAAAGACAGAAAACAACATTACGCCTTCATACGAATAAATGAATATCATAATCGAAACCAAAAATGAGTAGAAAAGAGTGCTACCTCATGATCTTGAAGATCGACATTATCATTCCCGTCTTGCTGTTCAAAGGAGGAATAAAATGTCGCATTTTGCTAAAAGAAAAGTTTGACGTGAGATGTAAAATAACTTTTTTTCGCTCATGCTGCAGGGAGCATCCCCACTTAGTGATCGGTCCGCTAGTTCACGAAAATCCGAAGAAGTTATCACGGACGAGCCACATGCAGGGAAACTTGCACGTGTGGTTCTGGTCGGGCTTTCCTGAGGTATCTAATAACCTTGCTACCTGGATTCCATAGTTGATAGTCATTTTCGCAATGCCGAACTGTTTTTGGTTGCAACGATAGTCAATACATTTTTGATTTGTTAACCTCTATAAATGCAAAAAATCAAACGTTAAAGTTACTACATTTAGTGACTACTTGATCTATAATGGATGAAAGAGAAAGTATTGATTCATACCTCCATCTTATTGAGTGAGAAGGTATTGTTTTTGTTATGCTAGAACTATGAATTTGTGAAATGAAGAAGAGTCCTCTGATGTCTATTTATATGGTCCATGCTTCGTTAGAGACTTAGAGTTTAGGCGCCAACATATTTGTTTCAAAATTAAATTTATAGAGATAAGATACAATTTGGTTTGACTGATACTATGGAACCGGCATGTGGGAAAAAAATTGTTTTGACTTTCCACTATTTCCTCAATATTTGTTATTAAGAGATAATTATTGAATTTAAGTGGCTAAGATTTAATGTGGATTGATCCAACGGCAAAAAATTAGTTTAAGGAATTGATGACCGGCGGCAATAGATAGATAATAGCAACTACAAATATTGTGGTTACCTCTTGGCACATCAGCGCCACTTCAGCTTTCTCTCTCCAAGACCACCCAACCATATTTTGCTAATAAGGCGACCATAACAACAACCAAAAATATACCCCACAAAAACAAATAAATAAAAAACTACACACATAAAACAATTGAAAGTTTTTTTTTTTTTTTTTTTTTTTTTGTGAAAAAGGGACAATCCCCGGCAAATATATAAAAAACTAAAAAACTTATACATAATTTATATGGACAAACCCACATAAGTAGAGTTTACATGACATTCCCAAAACATGCTTGGGGAACATCACAAGAAAAAATAAAGCCATACAATAACTAAACATGTTACAAAAACCATTGCAAATAAACCAATAATAAATCCAACAAATCTCCATGATCTTCCAACACCAATCCAGCCAAGGCAGCATAAATAGGAAAAAGGAGCATTTCAACAAGTGAGATTGTCTCCTTAAAAAACCTTTCCGAGTAAAACCACTTGGGAAAAACCACGGATAAGGAAAAAGAGTACAACTCTCACTTGTGACTCCTTAATAATCTCCAACATAACATAACAGCAGCCCAAGAACCACATCATAACAGCCATAATCTTCAAATCAACAAGAAAAATATCAAGGTTGGCCCAAAAAAGGATATAAACCCACCCATGCCACAAACCAGTCCACCGTGCCAAAGAAGTTCCCTGCCATTTCAAACTGACCCAATCCAACAGCATCCAAACCAACACCCAGCAGACCAAATTCCCTTTAAAAACCAAGGAGAAACGAGCATCTTCCAGGTATAAGAAAATAGCAACTTCCAAACACCCATAACTCTTCCAATGAACTCTTAAATAACCAAAAAATGTCCAGCCAACCAAATCTGTATCCATAAAAAAATAGCATAAAAGACCCATTATCCAGGAATAGAGGACTTCTTAACACTATCACTCCCTACCACATGAAATTTCCAGATTACTGTAGCTTCCAAGGATTGTTTAGAACTTCTCACCTTCAAACTTAACAACCTTAACCTAACAGTGTCCATAATAATGCAGCAAATATCCTCAAAACTTCTCACTTTATCCTGAAAAAACCTTAAGTTTCTTTCTTGCCAAAGAAAGTAAACTACAACACCAATGACAAGCCTCTGAATTATACTCCAAATGGGCTTATTCATAGGTTTGGAAATAACATAATCAATCACATGGTAGAGGTCATCAGAGACACTTTCCAACTTAATAAGTTTCTTAAAGTGACACCAAACTTTAGAGGAAAACTCACAACCAAAGAACAGATGGTTATGATTATCCTGAACCTTATTACACAGCAAACATCTAAGGTTGCTCCCATTAACCCACAAAGCCAATCTATCATGGGTTTTCAATTTCCTTTTAACAACAAGCCATAGAATAAAAGAATGTCTAGGGATATTTTGACTAAACCAAACCAGCTTGTACCAAGGCACCACATGTTTAGAAGGGATAAGATCAGACCAAACAGTCTTAACCGAAAAAGGGCCAACTCTATTAGAATTGGATTTCCATAAAACCAAGTCTTTCCTATCCTTAAAAATAAGAGGAGGAGGAAGGTAGGAAAGGAAAGAGAGCTTATCAGTTAAAGCAGATGGCCATTTCCAAGCACCTTTGTCAACCAGCTCTGCAGCCTTACAGCTAAGGGACAGACCAGCTTCAAACACATCCCTTTTAGATATAAACTGACACAACAGCCCAAAAAAGCATCAATTATCAAACCAAACAGATGTATCACATCCATTACCAATCCTAGTCACCACATGATTTCTCAAGCTATCTCTAAACTCTAATATTTTCCTCCATCCCCAACATACATCAGACAGAACAGGCACATCCCAAAAATTTCTATCACATGATCTCCTATCAGAAAGCCTATAAGCATTGACCCATTTATCCCACAATGAATCTTTCTTAGAGACTATATTCCATATGTGCTTAGATATAAGAGCAATATTCCATGTTTGTAAAGACTTGATCCCAAGACCCCCTTGAACCTTCAGGCCACACAACTCTTCCCATTTAACCTTAGCTTTTCCTCTTTGCAACATACCTTGAGACCAAATAAATCCCCTCGTCAATTTCTCAATTTCCTTACGCACAGAAACTGGAAGGATGAACACAGATGACCAGAAAACTTGTATAGACCCAATAACAAACTTGAGAAGTTGAAGCCTGCCTGCAAAAGACAAACTCTTGTTCTTCCAATCATGCAGTCTATTCTTAACCTTATCAATCAGGGGATCACAGTCCTTCTTGAATAATCTGGATGAAAGCAAGGGAACCCCTAAATACCTGATGGGGAGAGAACCAACAGAAAAGGGCATAACCTTGATGATGAGTGTCTAAATACTCATCATTTTTATACTGTTAAAATGCCAAAAACATCTGAAAACACTCAGAAACACATCAAAATGATAAAAATATCACAAACAAGTGTTTTATATGTTTTAAATGCAAAAACATCAAAATCTGGTGAAAAACGTATTAAGTTTGCATAATTGGCAGCTTTAGTCCCCCAAGTTACAAAAGTTGTCAAAATCAGTCCCTAGTAATTCAAAATCTTGTAAAATATCATTTTAGGTCCTTGAGATTCAAAAGTTGTCAAAATAAACCCTTTAAAGTTTAAAAATCACAAAATGACAACTTTGGTCCCTCAACTTTGAAAATTGTCAAAAATAGTCCTTGGTTAATTTAAAAAGTGAAAATTATCAACTTTTAACCTTGTTCTATTAATAAATGGCAAAAATGGTCCTTATGATAAACTTTTTGAGAAATTACAATATTGGTCCCTCAAGTTTCAAACTTGGCAATTTTAGTCCTTGGATTTAAAAAAAATGGAAATTATCAATATAGGTCCTTGTACTAATCTTACTTGGCAGGTTTTACCCTTGTGAGAGCTTTGGAAAATATTCAAAGTCAGTCCTTCAAGATTGCTCAAATTACACTAATGGTCCTTATTGTTAAACCTAGCCAATCCGGACCCTTTATTTAATATAAGCCCAAATCCAACCCAATCCACTAACCCGGCCCAGTTTTTAAAATCAAATAATACCGCCGGTACTGTTCACCTCCTTCACCAAAGCAGTTTCATCCAAAACCAGTGGTTTTAACCACTGGTTTTTCTCCTTTCCACCTCACTTTCCCACTCAATTACACTCCACCTCCACCTATACATCAATCCAAAGCCATTTAATGGAAAAACCTGCTCGAAGACATTTTTGGCGCCAAAATCGCCAAGTGGCAATTATGATTATCTGGCTGATTTCAACGGATGGATTGTGGTGGGATATTTTCAGAGGTCGACAAGGAACTGTTGAGGTCAATAAATATCAAGGTGAAGCAACAGAGAAGGCAATCTAGTGTAATTTTACTTTTGAATGTCGTTTTAACTTAATTCTAAATTCCAGTGCATTTTAAAGCTTTTAAATCTTGTATTTTATGTTTCCAGTATAACCTAAAACTTTTGATATCATCAATTTCAATTATGAGGTCTTATATCAAGTTATGCAAATTTTTCATTATCTAAAAATCTGAATATGGTGAATGTTTGTAATCAGTGGTTATTTTGGACTTAGAAGCTCACATAAGCTCCTCATAAAGCTTATCAAAGCTTTTAGATACTCTTAAAAGCAGTTTATAAGCAAAAATCAAAAATTCACAAAAATACCAATTAATTAGTTAAAAATAAAAAATCCATGGTAAAAAAAGATCAAAGCTGATGCAGTGTTAATCTTGGAAAGCTTATTGGTTTAGAGCTTCATGGGAAGCAATAGGGGTGATCTTTGAGCTTAAATTCTCAGTTTGTGCATCAAAGTCTTTTGTAAGCAATTTTAATCTTTTTGGCATTTCACTGTTTTGCTTGTTCATTAGCTCTAATTCCTATCTCTTATTGTTTACTAGTTATAATTGAGTATGTTTGATCATTAAAATCAGTAGGTTATTTACTTAAATTTGTATTTTGTAAAAATCTTATTTGGACAGTGAAATCTGTATAATCATAAGTTTTGTTTTTATGATGATAGCACTGTTGGATCATGTTTCTTTAATCTCATATATTGATATTGTAAGGTCTGAAATCAAGTTTGTGGTTTACAATTGTGATTTGCTTTGAAAACTCACCAATTCAGTCACATAAAAGGGTGTTTGGTTTTACTTGTTCTGCTATATTAAAGTTGTGCAGTCTTTTGGTTTTGTTTATTCTAAGTCATACTTGATCTAAAGAACTCAAAGAAACCTTAAAATCCTGTGCTTGTTATAGTAAAAAGTCAAAAGTACCTTAATCCTTACTTATCTTGTTAACTGTTGGATTTTAGTTTTTCATATTCACCATACTAGCTTATAACCTGATAACCTAGCTTAATATCATCCTAGTATAGCTTAAATTAACATATTCAGTAAGTAAATTAGGATCAAACTTCACCAAAGTCAAACTTGTCTCAACTGATTTAAAAGTCAAAAACTTGAAAAAATGGTTTTGAGCCCAACTGAGTAGATTTATCACAGGCTCATCTTTGGGTCAAAACTAGTCAAACTTTGGGTTTTATAACTTGTCTTGGTCTAGTTTCTTATAAGCAATTTTTCAGATTTTTGTTAATTTTCTATAGCACTCAAATAAGCTCATCAAAAAGCACTGAGTTGCCCTGCTCACTGAACACAGTTGAGTCTGAGATTCTCTCAGATCTTGCAGCTTGTGCACAAAGCTTATAAGAGCTTTTCAGAGTCTGAGTTTTGGTACAATTGGTCTCAACCAGGTCTTATACAAGTTCCAATTTCTACTTTTCATTTTTAGCTTATTAACAGTTCTGTGCTTAAGCTCAAACTTGGTACCTAAAATCTGTTTTGACTCAACAAGCTCAAACATCAAATCTGTTGAGCTTGTGGTTCTGAAGGTTTAAGCTTGCTGAAACTTGTTCCATTTTAGTCATTTTAGCTTAATATAGCTTCCTTATCAGTTTGGTAGTCTTTGGTTATCATTTGGCTTTTTCAAGTGCTTATTTATAAGCAGTCACAACTGCAGTTGCTTATTTCTCCAAACAAGCCTATGTTTTTCTATTTTTCTTAGATTCAGTAGATTAAAATAGACTTTTCCTGAAATTTTCAGATTTTTCCAAGTTGTTTTGCTATTTTTCTTAATTTAAATTAGTTTTTAGGCATTTTTAAATAGCTTTTAATACAAATAAATTATAAAAAGTCCAAAAAAATGATTTTTCAATTTTCTTAGGTTAAGATAAATATAAAAGTAATAAAAAGTATTTTTCCATAATTTTCTTAGTTTAAAAAGTATTTTTTAGCATTTTTATTAGTTTTAAATAGTTTTAAATTAATAATAAATACATAATAAGTCTAAAAAATATATTTTTAGTTTTAAAATAAGTTTTATCATATTTTAGATTTTTCCAAGTTATAATTTCATTTTTCTAGGTTAATTTTGTATTTTCTTGTATTTTAGTGCATTTTTAAATACTTAATAAATAGTTTTTAATTAATAATAAATAAATAAATAGTAATAAAAATAGTTTTCTTTTTCTAATAATTTTCTTTTATTATTAGGATTATAAAAACATCATTTTCATATTTGTAGTTCTTTTATTTCTTTAAAACTCACTTTTTATTTTGTACGTAGACGTAATTTTATTTTAAACGTAAGTTTTAAGTTTTAGGTTTTAAACAAACATCACTGTAAAAACAGTGATAGCATTTATTTAATAGATTTTAACTTTTTAATTTCTTTTAATTTGCATTTAAGTCGCTTTTATTTGTAAATCTTTTCTTTAGATAATTTTCCATCGATATCCTTACTGATTGCTATCCTTAGTGATCATTCTACCATCTGATCAAGTGTTTTTACACCAATTCATCCTCCGTGGGACTTAACGACCCAGGAATTCCCTATATTCCTCTGATCTTAATTGCATTTGTGTTTAAGCTGTTTTAAGTCTGTAAAGACTTGACTGTTTAGCACCAATCAAATTTTGGCGCCGCTGCCGGGGAGGCTGTAAGCGTGTTTCTAGCATTTTCAGACCCGTACTTGCACATATACCACAGTTTGTAAAAAGTTTTCTGTAAAGTTAATATAAACCAAAAAGTTCATTAACGCTTTTCCTAAACTGTTAAAAACCCAAAAACAATATAAAACAACAAAACAATCGTAACGTTTTCTGTCTTGTGTTTCTTTTAAGGTGATTCTTAAAGAAATACGATTTGGTTAAACGAGACGATACCAAAAATATTTTCCAAAAGTTTTTAAACCCCTTTGCACAAATCATACCTACGTCTTTTCAGTGGTACTTAATATACATAAAAATCAACCACCGCAAATCAAGGCAGTGCACTACCTAACTGGGGGCGCGACCATAATAAGTTCCCGAACATCAGATTTAAAACTTGCCTTTGTGTCACTTGTGATTTGGTGTACCTTTCTTAAAGAAGCCATTTCATTTGTGATTATTGGTTAAGTTCACTTGTGTTTTGCCTCATTTGTTTTGAAAAGTGATTTTTATACATAGTGCATGCGCACTCGTTCTTCCAGTTCTACAAGTCCACTTTCCGAACTTGGAAACATTCCTCGAAGACGTAGAGGACGTTCAGCTCCTTCAGCCGTGACTGAGGAACGTCTACCACCACCACCACCTGTCGAAATGGCAGAAGACAAACCTATGAATGAGCTTCTCCAAGCACCCATCGAGGGTTACGGAGATGCCATTGTTGTCCCAGCCATTGTGGCTGATACTTTCGAGCTCAAAACTGGGTTGCTTAATCTAGTAACCCAAAGCCAATTCTATGGTTTTGAGCGGGATGATCCTCATGCACACATTCGATGGTTCAATAAAATTGCATCAACCATCAAGTACAAGAATGTCCCACACGAAGCTATCAAGCTTCTTCTGTTCCCATTCTCTCTAGAGGGACAAGCCCGGAATTGGCTTGAGAAACAACCCCCTCGTTCTATAGAGACATGGGAGGATCTAGTTACCAAGTTTGTTAACGAGTTCTATCCTCCATCCCGAACCACAAGTCTTAAGAATGAGATAATGAAATTTTCTCAGAGATTTGATGAATCATTCGGGGAGGCATGGGATCGTTACAAAGAACTGCTCCGCAAGTGTCCACATCACGGTTTTACCGAATTGATGCAAATGGATACTTTCTATAATGGTCTGAGACAAGCTGACCAAGATTCTCTGAATGCCTCCGCGGGAGGTAATTTCCTTAGCAAAACCACCAAAGAAGCCTTACAAATCATTGAAAACAAGTCCCAGGTCCGTTCTTTCCGCACTAAGACATATCAAAATCAGTCTAATGCTGGACCTTCTACTTCATCTCCTGTGAGTACATCTAGCACCGATGCTAAGATTGATAAACTCACAGATATTGTTCAGGCTTTGGTTCTTGCTAACCAGAAGAAAGTCACCTTCACTCAGACACCATCACATGGTGAAGTGAAGAAAGTTGAAGTTTGTGTCACTTGTGGTGGTCCTCATGCATACTACAACTGTACTGCCACTGATGGTAGTCCGTTTGAAGCAAATGCTATAGCCGGTACTTCAAATCAAGGAGGTAATCAATACCGTCCTCAGAATGATCCAAGTTACCGTGCTAATGCTTATCAGGCACCACCAGGTTTTAACCAAAATCCTAACCGGAATCAGAATCAACCTAGAATGAACCAAGGTTATCAAAACCAAGGTAATTTCTATCCTGGACCCAATCAAGGTTTCCAACAACAAGGAAACCTTCATCAAAACAATTTCAATCGTGGGAATCAATTTCATGGGAATGTGAATCCTAATCAAGGGAATTTTCAACAACAAGGTCATAATCAAAACATTCGACCTCAAAATTTCCCTCCTAATCCACCTCCCATCATTACTCCTCCAGGACCATCATCTGATGAGTTACTGAAGCAGTTTATGAAATCCCAAGATGAGATGAACAGATTGTTGGTCAGTCAGATCGCTGATCTCAAGAAGTCTTTAAATGATCAACCCTCGGGCTCAGGAAAACTTCCGAGCAACACGATCGCTAACCCGAGGGGCGATGCTAAGGCGATCACGACCAGAAGTGGTGTTTCATACAATGGACCCGCTATTCCTACTACCTCTTCTTCTTCTTCTCTTCCAAAGGTAGTGGAAAGTGAACCTCTGACTCACAATGGACCTACGACTCCAATGCCCCCTCCTCCTGTGGCAATGAGTCAAGTTACCAAGGCGACAAAGGACAAGGAACTTCCTATTGATAATGGAAGTGCCACACACGTCCTACCTTCGGTAGTCCATCCTCAAGTTGTCCAGAAACCCAAGTCTAATCCAGGAGTTGTTTTTGAACCACCTGTAGCTCCCGTTGAAAATACCACATCCAAATCTTCTATTCCTTACCCATCACGTTTGAATGAGCAAAAGCTCCGTGAGAAAGCTAGTCATCAAATGGATAAATTTTTCCAAATTTTCCAAGAGTTACATTTTGACATAAGCTTTGCGGATGCTATCATGCTGATGCCCAAGTTTGCATCAACTCTCAAACACATGTTAAGCAATAAGGAAAAGCTGTTTGAAATGGCTAAGACTCCTCTTAACGAGAACTGCTCAGCAGTTATTCTGAAGAAGCTTCCTGAAAAGCTTGGAGATCCTGGGAAATTTCTCTTACCTTGTGTATTCCCAGGGATGGTTGAATGCTTTGCCCTAGCAGATCTTGGTGCAAGCATTAATCTTATGCCATATTCAGTGTGGAAGAAACTTTCTCTTCCGGAACTCACTCCTACATGCATGACTCTCGAGCTTGCTGATCGTTCCATATCCCGTCCTCTTGGCATTGCCGAGGACGTATTTGTGAAAGTAGGAAAGTTCCATTTTCCAGCTGACTTCGTGGTTGTTGATTTTGATGCCGATCATCGGGTTCCTCTCATTGTTGGTCGAGGATTCCTGAGAACGGGCCGTGCTCTCATAGATGTATTTAAGCAGGAAATCACATTGCGTGTTGGTAACGAAGCTGTCACTTTTAACCTTGATCAGACTTCGAGGTACTCAGCAAATTATGATTCTGAATCGGTTAACCGAATAGATATCATTGATGTTGCTTCTGAAGAGTACTCTCAAGAAGTTCTTGGTTATGATCATAATTCTTCGAGTGATAATATCACTCATTCATCTCAACCTATCATCGCCAATTCTACTCCTTCTCTCACCCCATTTGAGGAAAGTGACTTCATCTTAGAAGAGATTGAAGCCTACTTATCCAGTGATTCTGTTCCATGGGAAATTGATCACGCTCCCATCGACATTGAGGGGGACATACTTCTCATTGAGAAGTTGCTTAATGATGATCCATCATCATCATCACTCCCTCCCGTCGAACTTCATAACAAGGAAGTCAAGTCAGTTGAGAAAACTGAAGAATTTCCTGAGGTTGAGCTTAAGGACTTACCACCTCATCTCGAGTATGCATTTCTTGAAGGTGATGATAAATTACCAGTCATTATTGCTCGAGATTTGAGTAAAGATGAAAAAGCTGCTCTCATTAAAATCTTGAAGTCACACAAGCAAGCAATTGCTTGGAAACTCTACGACATCAAAGGTATAAACCCTGAGTTTTGTACCCATAAAATCTTGATGGAGGATGACTTTAAACCCGCAGTTCAACATCAGAGACGAGTGAATCCAAAAATCCATGATGTTATCAAACAAGAGGTTATCAAACTTCTTGATGCTGGATTGATTTACCCGATCTCAGACAGTCCTTGGGTCAGCCCAATTCATTGTGTTCCGAAAAAGGGTGGCATTACTGTTATCACAAATAAAGATAACGAGTTAATTCCAACTCGATTGGTTACGGGATGGCGTGTTTGCATCGACTATCGTAAGTTGAATGACGCCACCCGTAAAGACCACTTTCCTCTACCCTTCATGGACCAGATGCTTGAGAGATTAGCAGGGAACGAATACTATTGTTTCCTTGATGGTTTCTCGGGTTACTTTCAGATCCCTATTGATCCACAGGATCAAGATAAAACCACATTCACCTGCCCATACGGAACTTTTGCCTATAGACGTATGCCTTTTGGCTTATGTAATGCTCCTGGCATGTTCCAACGATGTATGATGGCCATTTTCCACGACATGATCGGGGAAACAATGGAGGTGTTTATGGATGACTTCTCGGTCATTGGGGATTCTTTTCAATCATGTCTCTCCCATCTAGATAAAATGCTTCAAAGGTGTGAAGACACCAATCTTTGTCTAAACTGGGAGAAAAGCCACTTTATGGTCAAAGAAGGCATTGTCCTTGGCCATAAGATTTCCAAGAACGGGATTGAGGTAGATAGAGCAAAAGTCGATGTTATTGCTAAATTACCTCATCCTACTACCGTCAAAGGTATTAGGAGCTTTTTAGGCCATGCCGGTTTCTATCGTAGATTCATTCAAGATTTTTCCAAAATCGCCCGGCCTATGACCCATCTTCTTGAAAAGGATGCTCCTTTTATCTTCTCACCCGAGTGCATCGTAGCTTTTGAAACATTGAAGAAAAAGCTTACTGAAGCACCCATTCTCGTTGCTCCCGACTGGGATTTACCTTTTGAGCTTATGTGCGATGCAAGTGATTTTGCTATCGGCGCAGTCTTAGGGCAACGAAGAAACAAACATTTTCAGCCTATTCACTACGCTAGCAAAACTATGACTGAGGCTCAAACTCATTACACCACCACAGAAAAAGAGCTATTAGCCGTGGTGTATGCTTTTGAAAAGTTTCGGCCATACTTAATCTTGACAAAATGTGTAGTGTACACGGATCACTCGGCTCTTAAATACCTCTTTGCAAAACAAGATGCAAAGCCGAGATTGCTCCGTTGGGTTCTCCTCCTCCAAGAATTTGATATCATCATACGTGATAAAAAAGGAGCTGAGAACCTGGCTGCTGACCATCTGTCCAGATTAGAAAACCCTCACCAAGATGTTTTCGAGAAAAAGGATATAAATGAAACATTTCCTCTCGAGACACTCAATGCGGTTTCTTTTCGTGGAAATTCTACCACCCCATGGTTTGCTGACTTTGCAAATTACCATGCGGGTAACTTCATTGTGAAAGGGATGTCCACCCAGCAGAAGAATAAATTCTTCAAGGATGTTAAACACTATTTCTGGGACGACCCTTTCTTATTCAAAATCTGTGCGGATCAAGTCATCCGACGGTGTGTTTATGGACAAGAAGCTCTTGACATTCTCAAAGCTTGCCATGCTGGACCCACCGGGGGCCATCATAGTCCAAACTACACCGCGAAAAAGGTGTTTGATTCCGGGTTCTATTGGCCCACAATCTATAAGGATGCCCACGATTATGTCAAAACTTGTGATGCTTGTCAGCGTCATGGAAACATATCTCAAAGGAATGAAATGCCACAAAATGCCATTCAAGTTTGTGAGATATTTGACATATGGGGTATTGATTTTATGGGGCCATTTCCATCTTCTCGTGGTAACAAGTACATACTCGTGGCTGTCGACTATTTGTCGAAATGGGTTGAAGCAAAAGCTTTACCTACAAATGATGCCCGAGTAGTTGTGAAATTTTTGAAAGCTCTCTTTGCCAGGTTTGGAACCCCTCGTGCAATAATCAGTGATCGTGGTACACATTTTTGTAATGACCAATTTGATCGTGTCATGCAAAAGTATGGTGTTACCCACCGTCTATCTACTGCATACCACCCCCAAACAAGTGGGCAGGTGGAAGTTTCAAATCGTGGTATTAAAAGAATACTTGAAAGAACAGTAGGTGAAAATCGTGCATCCTGGTCGGATAAACTGGATGACGCACTATGGGCTTTTCGTACAGCTTACAAAACACCAATTGGGTGTACTCCATACAAGCTAGTGTACGGAAAAGCATGTCATCTTCCGATTGAACTAGAGCACAAGGCTTACTGGGCCTTAAAACATGCAAACTTCGATATACAGACAGCCGGTGATCACAGAAAAGTTCAAATGAATGAACTAAATGAACTTCGTGATCAAGCTTATGAGAACTCTTTGATCTACAAGCAAAAGACAAAGAAGATTCATGACTCCAAGATCAAGAACCGCGTTTTCAACGTTGGTGATCGAGTCCTTCTTTTCAATTCCAGATTGAAGATTTTCTCGGGAAAGCTTAAGTCCCGCTGGTCTGGTCCATTCACTATTGCTAAGGTTTATCCTTATGGTACCGTTGAGTTATCTCAACCCGATGGTCCTAATTTTAAAGTGAATGGTCATCGAGTTAAGCATTATTTTGGAGAGGACATTCCATCTGTGGTTGTCCCGGATTTACAAACATTCCCCATGAACCAATGAATGCGGGGATCGAGTCAAGCTAGTGACTAGGGAATCAAAAATAGTAGCACACACCATATGGGTTTTCACCCATATTTCTGTCTTCTTATCCCCTTTCTACCACCCTAGTGTGGGGGAGTTTCCCCACACTGTTGTATATTCTCATTCTTTCTTTAAAAAAAAAAAAAAAAAAAAAAAAAAAAAAAAAAAAAAAAATGTGTATATATCAAAAATAAAATAATGGCCGTAATATTTCCCTTTTATGTTCTATGTTTCGGCATAACCGCCGGTACTTTGAATATTGAGGGCAATATTCATTTCTTAGTGTGGGGGGGAATTCTCACGAATTTCATATATATTATCTACCCAATTCCCCCGTTTTTGGCCAAAAAATTTTTTTTTGGAGTAAGTGTTTTTCACTTACTCAGCAAATGGTAATCAGTCCGCCATATCTAACCCACATAAGGATTGGCTAATCCAGGAGCAAACGGCTCTTGGTAAAGATATCTCAAATCCGTTTATGGCTTGCAATTTGCCTAAAATTGTATGGTGTTCAACTCACCATATCTTTAAACTAGTGAAAAGTTGGCTAGCCCGTAAGTTTATGGCTTGTGGTAAAGGCAAGTTGAAAATCCATAATTGGTATTCGGCTCACCAAAGATAATATTGATAATTTATCTAAGAGTTGGCTAGTCCAGAAGGGTACGGCTTCTGGTAAAGACAAAATCAAATCCGTTGAAAGCTGGTGATTTGCTCAAAATCATTTGGTTATCGTTGTACCAAAGTTCTTACTTGAACTTAAACAATTGGCTACTCCAGAAGTAATGGCTTTTGGTAAAGAGATAAAATCCATTAAATTTTCTCAAATCATTGCTAGGGACTAGCAATATCTCAGTGTGGGGGATTGATGAGTGTCTAAATACTCATCATTTTTATACTGTTAAAATGCCAAAAACATCTGAAAACACTCAGAAACACATCAAAATGATAAAAATATCACAAACAAGTGTTTTATATGTTTTAAATGCAAAAACATCAAAATCTGGTGAAAAACGTATTAAGTTTGCATAATTGGCAGTTTTAGTCCCCCAAGTTACAAAAGTTGTCAAAATCAGTCCCTAGTAATTCAAAATCTTGTAAAATATCATTTTAGGTCCTTGAGATTCAAAAGTTGTCAAAATAAACCCTTTAAAGTTTAAAAATCACAAAATGACAACTTTGGTCCCTTAACTTTGAAAATTGTCAAAAATAGTCCTTGGTTAATTTAAAAAGTGAAAATTATCAACTTTTAACCTTGTTCTATTAATAAATGGCAAAAATGGTCCTTATGATAAACTTTTTGAGAAATTACAATATTGGTCCCTCAAGTTTCAAACTTGGCAATTTTAGTCCTTGGATTTAAAAAAAAATGGAAATTATCAATATAGGTCCTTGTACTAATCTTACTTGGCAGGTTTTACCCTTGTGAGAGCTTTGGAAAATATTCAAAGTCAGTCCTTCAAGATTGCTCAAATTACACTAATGGTCCTTATTGTTAAACCTAGCCAATCCGGACCCTTTATTTAATATAAGCCCAAATCCAACCCAATCCACTAACCCGGCCCAGTTTTTAAAATCAAATAATACCGCCGGTACTGTTCACCTCCTTCACCAAAGCAGTTTCATCCAAAACCAGTGGTTTTAACCACTGGTTTTTCTCCTTTCCACCTCACTTTCCCACTCAATTACACTCCACCTCCACCTATACATCAATCCAAAGCCATTTAATGGAAAAACCTGCTCGAAGACATTTTTGGCGCCAAAATCGCCAAGTGGCAATTATGATTATCTGGCTGATTTCAACGGATGGATTGTGGTGGGATATTTTCAGAGGTCGACAAGGAACTGTTGAGGTCAATAAATATCAAGGTGAAGCAACAGAGAAGGCAATCTAGTGTAATTTTACTTTTGAATGTCGTTTTAACTTAATTCTAAATTCCAGTGCATTTTAAAGCTTTTAAATCTTGTATTTTATGTTTCCAGTATAACCTAAAACTTTTGATATCATCAATTTCAATTATGAGGTCTTATATCAAGTTATGCAAATTTTTCATTATCTAAAAATCTGAATATGGTGAATGTTTGTAATCAGTGGTTATTTTGGACTTAGAAGCTCACATAAGCTCCTCATAAAGCTTATCAAAGCTTTTAGATACTCTTAAAAGCAGTTTATAAGCAAAAATCAAAAATTCACAAAAATACCAATTAATTAGTTAAAAATAAAAAATCCATGGTAAAAAAAGATCAAAGCTGATGCAGTGTTAATCTTGGAAAGCTTATTGGTTTAGAGCTTCATGGGAAGCAATAGGGGTGATCTTTGAGCTTAAATTCTCAGTTTGTGCATCAAAGTCTTTTGTAAGCAATTTTAATCTTTTTGGCATTTCACTGTTTTGCTTGTTCATTAGCTCTAATTCCTATCTCTTATTGTTTACTAGTTATAATTGAGTATGTTTGATCATTAAAATCAGTAGGTTATTTACTTAAATTTGTATTTTGTAAAAATCTTATTTGGACAGTGAAATCTGTATAATCATAAGTTTTGTTTTTATGATGATAGCACTGTTGGATCATGTTTCTTTAATCTCATATATTGATATTGTAAGGTCTGAAATCAAGTTTGTGGTTTACAATTGTGATTTGCTTTGAAAACTCACCAATTCAGTCACATAAAAGGGTGTTTGGTTTTACTTGTTCTGCTATATTAAAGTTGTGCAGTCTTTTGGTTTTGTTTATTCTAAGTCGTACTTGATCTAAAGAACTCAAAGAAACCTTAAAATCCTGTGCTTGTTATAGTAAAAAGTCAAAAGTACCTTAATCCTTACTTATCTTGTTAACTGTTGGATTTTAGTTTTTCATATTCACCATACTAGCTTATAACCTGATAACCTAGCTTAATATCATCCTAGTATAGCTTAAATTAACATATTCAGTAAGTAAATTAGGATCAAACTTCACCAAAGTCAAACTTGTCTCAACTGATTTAAAAGTCAAAAACTTGAAAAAATGGTTTTGAGCCCAACTGAGTAGATTTATCACAGGCTCATCTTTGGGTCAAAACTAGTCAAACTTTGGGTTTTATAACTTGTCTTGGTCTAGTTTCTTATAAGCAATTTTTCAGATTTTTGTTAATTTTCTATAGCACTCAAATAAGCTCATCAAAAAGCACTGAGTTGCCCTGCTCACTGAACACAGTTGAGTCTGAGATTCTCTCAGATCTTGCAGCTTGTGCACAAAGCTTATAAGAGCTTTTCAGAGTATGAGTTTTGGTACAATTGGTCTCAACCAGGTCTTATACAAGTTCCAATTTCTACTTTTCATTTTTAGCTTATTAACAGTTCTGTGCTTAAGCTCAAACTTGGTACCTAAAATCTGTTTTGACTCAACAAGCTCAAACATCAAATCTGTTGAGCTTGTGGTTCTGAAGGTTTAAGCTTGCTGAAACTTGTTCCATTTTAGTCATTTTAGCTTAATATAGCTTCCTTATCAGTTTGGTAGTCTTTGGTTATCATTTGGCTTTTTCAAGTGCTTATTTATAAGCAGTCACAACTGCAGTTGCTTATTTCTCCAAACAAGCCTATGTTTTTCTATTTTTCTTAGATTCAGTAGATTAAAATAGACTTTTCCTGAAATTTTCAGATTTTTCCAAGTTGTTTTGCTATTTTTCTTAATTTAAATTAGTTTTTAGGCATTTTTAAATAGCTTTTAATACAAATAAATTATAAAAAGTCCAAAAAAATGATTTTTCAATTTTCTTAGGTTAAGATAAATATAAAAGTAATAAAAAGTATTTTTCCATAATTTTCTTAGTTTAAAAAGTATTTTTTAGCATTTTTATTAGTTTTAAATAGTTTTAAATTAATAATAAATACATAATAAGTCTAAAAAATATATTTTTAGTTTTAAAATAAGTTTTATCATATTTTAGATTTTTCCAAGTTATAATTTCATTTTTCTAGGTTAATTTTGTATTTTCTTGTATTTTAGTGCATTTTTAAATACTTAATAAATAGTTTTTAATTAATAATAAATAAATAAATAGTAATAAAAATAGTTTTCTTTTTCTAATAATTTTCTTTTATTATTACGATTATAAAAACATCATTTTCATATTTGTAGTTCTTTTATTTCTTTAAAACTCACTTTTTATTTTGTACGTAGACGTAATTTTATTTTAAACGTAAGTTTTAAGTTTTAGGTTTTAAACAAACATCACTGTAAAAACAGTGATAGCATTTATTTAATAGATTTTAACTTTTTAATTTCTTTTAATTTGCATTTAAGTCGCTTTTATTTGTAAATCTTTTCTTTAGATAATTTTCCATCGATATCCTTACTGATTGCTATCCTTAGTGATCATTCTACCATCTGATCAAGTGTTTTTACACCAATTCATCCTCCGTGGGACTTAACGACCCAGGAATTCCCTATATTCCTCTGATCTTAATTGCATTTGTGTTTAAGCTGTTTTAAGTCTGTAAAGACTTGACTGTTTAGCACCAATCACTTGAGAATAGCAGATCTTAGGTGAGCCAGGACATTTCCAAAAAACACAAGACTCTTCACCATGTTAGGATTGAGACCAGAAACACCACTGAATTCTTCTAAAGCAAGATTTAAAATAGTCATAGAGTTCACATCACCATTAGAAAAGATCATAAGATCATCCGCAAAGCACAAATGAGTGAGCTTAACCTTACTACACTTCCAATGATACTTGAAACCATCATTTAGATCAATCTTCCTATTAATCATCAAAGACAAAACTTCCATCACCAAGGTAAAGAGATAGGGAGATAAAGGATCACCCTGTCTCAAACCTCTCATACCCTTAAAATAACCAAGATGATCACCATTAATACTAACAGTAAAAGAAGGAGATGTCATGCAGCTCATGATCCATTCTATCATCTTTAAGGGAAAACCAAAATGAATAAGGCACTGCTTCAAAAAGCCCCAATCAACAGTATCATAAGCCTTATTAATATCAATCTTAAAGGCAAGCTTAGATGGGCCATTCTTCCTATGATAGTTCATCATCAACTCTTGAGTAAGCATAATATTATCACTTATCTGTCTAGAAGGAATAAACGCACTCTGACTCTTACTCACAAGAGAATTAAGAACACCCTTAAGTCTATTAGCAATAATCTTACTAATACACTTATAAATAACATTGCAGCAAGAGATTAGACTAAAGTCAGAATCCTTATTGGGAGTTTTGACTTTAGGTACCAAAGCAATAACAGTAGCATTAATTTCCTTTAATAATTTACCATTAGCGAAGAAATCCTGAATAGCTTGGGTGAATTCAGGTCCCACAATAGCCCAAGACGCCTTGAAAAACTTAGAAGAATATCCATCTGGCCCAGGAGCCTTATCATCCTCCATATGAAATAAATCAGCTTTAATCACTTCATTGGAAATAGGATTCACCAAACAACCAACTTCTATAGGAGACAGCTTATTAGTAAACAAATCAAAGGGATCAGATATAGGAACCACATCAGCCTTCTTACCCAAAATTCCCTCAAAATGCTTAACAAATTGCTCCCCAACATCATTTCCAGAATAAAAATTACCCTTCATATCCTCCACGTTATCAATTCTATTCCTGTTTCTTCTATCCTTCATAACATTATGAAAGAATTTAGTATTGGAATCACCCTCACTCAGCCAAGTCACCTTAGCTCTTTGCTTAAGAAAACACTCCTCATCCATTACAGCAACCTTGTAAGCATTAAGAGAAGAAATTTCATCAAGTCTTAATTTAGCATTAGAAGGATCCTTAACCATATTAGACTGCACAGAACACATATTCTCTTTAAGCTTGATAACCTTAGCAGATAAATCACCTTGGGCATACTTCATATTTCTAAGAGGCTTCTTTAATAACTTCAACTTAGAAGCCATAGAGAACATAGAGAAACCTGGGATATTGGAATCCCAAACCTTCTTAACAGTAGGTAAGAACTCATCTTTGGAAGCCAAAAAATTAGCAAACTTAAAAGGCTTTGGCTTAGCACCAGAAATATTAGGAATATTAAGGACAGAAGGAGCATGATCAGATACAACAAAATGCATGAACAGAGCATTAGCATTTGGAAACTTGTCAAAAAAAAGGCACATTACTCATAACTCTGTCCAATTTTTTCAGTAAACCATGAGGATTTTCAGGGCTTTTATTCAAAGTAAACTGCAAACCAGACATCATCAAATCACTAACTTCAATTTTGAATAAACACTCTCTAAAATCCACCATACCAGCAGTAACAGAGGAAGAACCCATAGACCTTTCACTCGGATCCAAGATGATATTAAAATCACCCATTAGAACCCAAGGAGAATCCTTAATGGCATGGCAATGCGTAACAAGATCTTTCCAAAGAACAATTCTACCACTACTATTAACATAAGCATAAATAAAAGTGCAGAAGAATGTGTGATTACCATTAACAGATTCAACGAAAACATTCATTAACTGAGAGGTATGGCTATGCAACATAACTTTAACAGCCATATGATTCCATCCAATAATAATACCAGTGCCACCAACACACTCAGAAGCATTAGACATCCATTCCCATCTTCCAAGAACCTTGGAACATATTTTATTAATATTTTTCTTCTTGACCTTAGTCTCCAAAAGGCCACAGAAACTAAAATTACCACCCTTAATTAAATCAATAACCTGTTTTTGACTAAAATCATTATTTAGACCCTGAACATTCCAAGAGAAAGCCTTAAGATTCATTAAAAACAGGTTTGTTAGGGGGGTCCATCATTCACTACATCAGGACAACCTTCATCCATCTTCTCAGGCTTCATAACATTAGCCATACCCGCATTATATTTAGAACTAAGAGGAGGCTTAAGAGCAAGACCAGCATCATTAGACTAAACCGGCACAATATTCTTTTTAGATGAACCATTATTCAAACTAGCTTTCATACCAGTTTTACCCTGTTGAGGATTACCCGAACCAACACCACCCCTTATTCTTAACATCTCCACCTTGAAACTTCTGACCACCACTTCTATATTGTTGAAAATAAGACTGCTTACTAAAGTTTTGCCTAAAATTACCACTTCTAAAAGAACTCTGGAAACCCTTGTTAGGAACAGCAGAATTGACATTATTGCTTTGCCTAGCATTACTATGATTCACCACAGGCTTATTTCTTTTTCCCACCGCAACAAAACCATCATCATCATGTATACCATCATTACTCTTGACTGACACATCCTTTTTAGCTTTCAAAGCATCAACAATGACTTTAGCAGCAATTTCTTCTTCCGATCTTGGCCCGACTTTACAAGACACAGTGGAATGACCAAAAGACTTACAATGAGTGCATAGGGGAGGTTTCCATTGGTACTTAACCTCCAACTTACCAATCCTAGTAGGTCTCCCACCTATTTGAGGATACTCAATTTCAAGAGAACTTGGAAGATCATCAACAGCATAGACTTCCACAAGAACCCTAGCAAAATCCATCTTTCCCGACTTCTTCAAACACCTTTCCTTAGCCAATTTATCCATAAGCATAGGCTTACCAATACCACTAAAAATCTTACCAATACCATTCCCATTACACAATTCCATAGGAATTCCATACACACACACCCAAATAGGAATTGTACTAGGTTCCACCTTTTCAAGCCAAATACCAGGTTCCCATACATTTAAAACCAAAGGGATATTGTTCACCATCCAAGGGCCACTCTCCAACACAGCTTTCATCCCTTCTTCACTTTTAAACTTAAAATAGTAAATCCCAGCACTAGTCTTAGTAATATCAGAAATACCATGAACTCTCCACATTTTGCTCAAATTAGCATTTACCACTATATAGTCCATTGAGGTTCCAACAAAATAACCATACAGTTGCAAAGCACAAGCCTCACTTCCCTTCTTAATATCTTCCACAGAAATAGCTATCCTTCTTGACCCATCACTATTCTTAGAAACTGACTGAGGTGTAAAATTCATTTGCAATTCTCTATCTTCTATACCCTTTTTCATTTTTTCAACAAAAGATTCTATATTCACTGAACCATCAGAATTAAGAGCCTTAACACCATTCCTACCATAAGACCAAGCAGAACTAGACTTATAGAATACACTAGGTCCAAATTGAACACTAGTTAAGCCAACTGTTGGTTTCTTAAGAATGCCCTTACCACTCTGCACATTTCCAAACACAAAAGTAGAACCACCATTCTCATTCTCACCAGTACCCTTATTATCTTTCACAGTAACATCAACCCCAACATGCTCAACATCAGTCATATTGAGCTCATTCGAACCATTACAAACTAAACCAGGATCTACACTACCCTTAACATCATCTCCCTAATTACCCACACCATTCCTAAGAGTATCAGAATCAGTAACACCATGATCAATAGGATTCTTAATAAAAGAGCCATCATTACCATCAATGGAACAATAACTACTATGTATAAAATCATTACTAGGTTTAACCACAGATTCCTTAATTCCTTCCTTAAACACCATTTGAGAAGCAATACCTTTATCATAAGCCATCCTATCTAAAGCCTTAGAAAGTACCTCATCAACAGGCATATAATTAGAATTAGAACGCTTATGATTACCAACCTCAACAGGAGAAGAAACATTACAACTTCTACCCTTACCCGCAATATTTGAATTGCGAAGCCTCTTAAGAATAGACCCCGCACCAGCAGAAGCAGATCCAGGCGATTGAACCTTAATTTTAATGATTTTGGGATGCTTTTTCACACCTTTAGGTCTTCCCCTAGATTTGGGAAGACTGGTATCATCATTAGGTACAATAGGATTATGATGTAAACCCTCATCTATCATCCCTGTAAGAGAACAAAACTCTTCAAGAATAGGGTCAGGTGGTTTGGGAGATTCAAGTGGCATATCAACTAAAAAGAGAAAAAGGAATTTAAACAAAGGAATAACAGTAAAGAAACACAACAATTGATCCTAAAATTGCCAAAAGATCAACTTGTTGTTTTAGGGTTTAGGGGATATCTCCAAAATCGCCAGAGAGGAGAGAGAAAAGAATTTTGTATATTATATATAAGAAAACAACAATTGAAAGTTGTGGTTGCCTATCCAACCGAAACAAAATGAGTTATGGTTGAGTTTTAATAAGGGGTGTTTTTTGTGAGTTAAAGTTGAAATGTTAAACCTGATATGACGCTAACGTGGTGCTGAGTTATGATACCAAGTGATTTTATTCTGAAGAACCGTAATTTAGAAGAAGAAAAAAAATGGAAGAGATGAGGGTCGGCAGAATTCGGACACTAGGAGGAGAGAAGGGAAGGAGAAAAACAGGATTACCAATTTAGATTCACTACAAAAAAAAAACCCACCTATAGTGACGAAAAAATAGTGACGAACTATATTTACATCACTAAAAAGACCATATAGTGACGAGAAAAAAGTTCGTCACTTCATTTTCGTCATTAAGAAAATTTAGTGACGATATTTGTTCGTCACGAAGGTTAAATTGTATAATCACAAAATTATTCGTCACTCACCATCTATCACCACCTAAGTAAATACCTTACTTCCAATCTAACACTAAAACTAAAAAATACAAGAACTTAAATTGCCACAATGTCGGTGTGTTCTTGAGTTTTGTTCATAAAGAAAATAGAAGTAATTTGTTAAAATACAAATATGATTTTGTTTAAAAATACATTATTCAAGAATATTTTAAAAATCTCGTACGCTTGCGGGCATTATAACTACGTATACTCTAGCTCTCTTCATCGTATAACACAAAATTTAAAACCATAGATAAAACAAAACAAAAGGTAAATTATTTGTTTTTTAATAAATAAAAATACATTATTTAAAAAATTAGAAAAAAAATCCCGCGCACGCGGGCATTATAAGTAGTACTCCATAATACACAAACTCACAAACACAGAATTGGTAATTTGGTATCATTCTGTCCATATTTTTTTCTCTTTGATTTCACACTGAACGTACAATACGATTATTTATTTCTTCTCCCCCAGTTCACACACTAGTCCGGCATGGCTAGCAGCTACCGAATCTCATCTTGCTAATTTGTTCTTTAATTCATAATTATTACTAGTTAATTTCATCTTAATTCGATAATGTTATGAATTTGTTGTACAATTCGTATATATTTGTGTTTCATCTACTTTTTTGAGTCAACGAGTTTAGTTGAGTTGATTGCCTCTTTGATTCTGACCTAATGCTGATGATAATAAGGTTTAGGGCTAAAATTGTGGTTATTTGATTGCTTGTTTGAGTTTAGAATGTGTAGGTTCAGCGGATTAGAATTTGATAAGATTTTGTTGCTCTGAATATAAGATATTTAAGCATTGCATGCCAAGTGTTCGATAAAATGTCTAGCAAAACTAATAACACTTTACATGCTTATTCTGTTTTGCGGACAATAAATGACTCATGGCATTCACTTGTTATTTTGGGGTAAGAGCTCACTCTTTTTTACAAATGCGTCAAATCATGAAGAGCGTGAGATGCTTCTAGATTTAAGTAGTTGGCTATTAATCTGTTAAATAGGTCTAGAAGAGTGTTGTTTCAGATTGCTGAGAATTATATTGCTTTAGCAAATCAGTATGTGTCTTGGTAAATTAGTACTGTCAAAAAACTAATGTGTTAGGTGTAAACGAGCTGTTGAAGTTAATGAGTGAGGTTTTGGTGTTGTGTGCAAAAGGGTTAGGTAAAGCAAAAAAAGTCAAGGGAAGTGTTGCATTGAAGGAGTTAAGGTTATGTCGCACCTCATTTGCAAAGAGATGAGTTTGAGAGTATTTTGAGGTGTGTGAATGTTTTGAGAGATGGTGAGAAAGGGGGAAATCATGCGAGTTTTTGTGTGTGTTAGCAATGAAGGTTAGGTTAGATTTAGGGAACTATCACTACTACAAATTGTGAAATAGAGCCCCCTTAATAGAGCCCGGTTTTAATGAAAAAAGGGCTCTAAAGGGATTCAAAAGGGTATAGAGCCATGTCTTCTCTTAAAAAACCGAGGTCTATGTTAGAAAACTTTACAGCCGCGTTTTCTACCTCAAAACCGGGCTCTATTCCTTGTAAAGAGCCATGTTTTCTCCTTGAAAACCGGGCTTTATCTTAAAGATCATTAGAGCCCTCATTTCTTTTACAAAACCGGGCTTTATCAAATTATGCTTTGTAAGACCATAACATTGTTCTTCAAAATGAAACGAAAATATTAAGACTTTTGGGCGGGTTATTTCCCTCCCCAATTCATACCTTTCACAATACCCTAATCTTTTTTCCCCTCTTCACTTTCACAACCCCAAACCCTCCAACTTTTTGTGCCGCTTAACATCACCACTTAACCAACGTCACACACACCACCACCTCTGCCGCACACATTGCCGTCACAAGCCACCTTCATCACTCAGCTAAGCCAACAACAAACTAATCGAATTAAGAGGTACCAACCGCTATTACTGATATTGTTGTTCAATTAACCTTTTAAATATATCTCATTAATGTTGTTGTTAAGTTTGATTATTGATTAAGTTGTGTTTGTTTATATTGTTAGGTAATAAAGTCTTGATTTTGGAATGAAATTGTTGAAATTAATTGTATTATAAGTTCTGTAAGGGATTTAAAATTATATGACACTAAAACAAATCTGTATTTTCAATATAATAAGTTGTAAATGGGTGTTTTGGATGTGTTTTACTGTCATAAATGTGTGTTTTGTTCAAGGCCATAACTGTTACTTTATACTTGTATACGTTATTGTATAGTATATTTACATTCATGTAACTATACTTGTCTTGGAACAAGACATGTCATTGCTTAATATGATTAGGTTTTTGACTGATAATCAAATAACTAGTGTTGAAATCTATTGCTGGTATTCTTTGTTTGGGAATTATATTAAACAGCAATTATTCCATTCTGATTGGTTTTTTTGGTTCAAATCCACGGGGTTTGACTGATAGTCAAACAAGTACCTTCGAATTAGTTGTTGCAGTTAACATGGTTATGTGGGATTATATGTTATGGACTTTGTTAGTTAAGTTTCAATGGGTTCTTGATTTAGGAAAACATTAGCTATTAGCCACTAGTCAATTACTCAATTTTTGTTTTTTCAAATTCTTGAAGGTGTAATTTTTGACCAGCATCGCGTAAGCATTTAACTAATATTACGCATAGTGAAGTGTTGTGTATTAATGTAAAGTAATTTTTTTGCAGGCGGAGAAGTAGTTTCTGTCCACATTGTTACTCATGCAAGTCAACTTCCACCTGAATTCTAGCATCCGCTGCTGATAAGAAGTTGGTGATCGACTTTGACTGTGAGGGTGTTGACCTTTGTTGCAATGGGACTTTGTGTATCATGCAGGTAAATACGTCCCTTGCACGTCTTTGATATAGTTAACTTTATGTATATAAATTCCTTGTTTGTTTGTATTTGTGCACAATAGAGAAGAAAGGGTTGTTTGGCATTGCATTCTCCAAGTGATTATATACTTAATCCTAAGGGTAAAGCTGTAATTTGAGCTCATCAATAATAATAATAATAATAATCAGTTTGAATAAGAAATAGTTGTCTGTTTCAATAACAGGAACCAAAAGCACATTTCCTATTTTTATTTAGTTTACTTTTCAGCAGTTGCAACTTGGTGGATGTGAACGCCGAACAGAGAACTATACAATTTTATTGAGAGAGAGAGAGAGAGAGAGTGCATCAGCCTGCGTTCCTGGAAATTCTTTTCATTTATGAGGTGGCAGTGATTACAACTTAATCATTTAGGAAGCAACAGAACTTGAAGAAAAAATAGCAGATAACTGAACTTCCCCAGGAAGAAACAAGTGGTTCAAAAGGAAGGAAATGGCGTGAAAACATCAAGACAAGTTGTGTACATTTACTGCATTGAATATGTGTTGGTTTGGGAATATGCGCTCGTAAAACTCCATCAGGTGTGTGTTCTTTAACATCTTTGATTAGTGTAGCAACTTGGTAATAATTTGTTGCATTTTGTTTATGACAGATTATTTCTTGTCAAAGAAACCGAGGAGCTGCTAGAAGTTTAATGATTGTAAGTTTCTTTACGAGAGACACTTTTAAAAAGTCTATTCTAAAAAATATAAATTTTTTTACTAATATAAGATTTCAACCATTTGACAAGAGTTTTCATGAGGAGAGCTGCCTGTTACCCCCTCGGAAGTCAACTGCTGAAGCTGATCCTACGGAGCTGGTAATTTTTTTATTATATTTTTATCTGTTATATATTCCCTTTAATGGTATGCCCTTCTTTTGAAATCTTCACATCTATACGGTAAAGTATAGCAGTTTCCACTTTAGAATTGTATTCAAATGTAGCTTTGAAATGCTTAAAGCTTCCAAAGTAGTTTTATCCAAGTCCAAAAAACTGATGATGATTCGTGTTTGTTGTTCGATACTTAGTTTGACTTTCATGGTGTAGCCTTGGTTTCAGTTATTTTAGAACTTGTTATTCGATAAACATCTCGAGTTCACTTAAAACCTGTAATTTGAGGACAAGACTGGTCTAAAGGTACCAATTGTTTCCATTGTGATGGGTGAAGGTGAAGCAGGAGGTGCTTTGGCCATTAGTTGATGTGCATTTTCAAGATTCATAGCTTAATATGTCTTTTGCTGCTGTTTCCAGGGTGACAATCTGAAGTCCTGCTATACTTTTGGGGTCCAAAGATGTCTTCGGTATCCGAGTCGTCTTCACTCATGTTTTGGGGTGACAATCATGTTCCCTTCGAGGTATTCATTTTTTTACTTATACGGCACTCGATAAAGTAGTCGATTTCATGTAATTTTTAGTTGTAATTTGAATTTAAGGATTTACAGGTAATTATTGAAAAGTTACTTTTTTGTGTTTAAAAGGGTGTTTGCGTTTAGAAGATATTATCTAATTATTGCACAGATACTCAGAAAATAGTGTTTGGCAATTCATTTGAATATACCAGACACTTTGAGCACTTGTTACCGCGATAGGTTCATTTATTCTAGTTATTTTGAAATTGAATTCTTACCAATTTTAGTTTTACATGGCTTTAAGTTGAAATATCAGATTGAATCAGCCCTTGGTTGACTAACTGCTATGTTTTATCACCTATTGAAAGAGGTTAATATTTGACTATTTTGTTGTTTTTTACAAGATAATTGAAATTTTCTATTAAGCCATATGTTATACGCAAACTAATTTATAATTTATGGGATACAGAATTGATCTCTTATGCAGATTCGGAGTATTATAGGTGTCATCCAACAGCCCAAGTTATTGATAACATTACTGATGAATACGAGCAAGAACTCCAAAGGGAATTACCGTAAATTAAGTTTAATGGAGAGGTTAGTCGCTCTTTCTGTTTCTCTCATAGAATTTCTAGTCCCATACTTACATATTTTATTTTATTTACGATTAAATTATAACACATTCATTATATCACATGCTCGGCGACTTTATATCTACTGTTGCGTAGAAGATGTACTTTAGCTTAATATCTTAAGCACGAGTTCTTGTAATCGTTTTCATCCGAAAGCTTTTACTTTGAATCTTCTCTTTTTAAAATATCAGTTGGGCTCATTTTACATGTGGCTTATTTGGTCACAGGAAGGGCATGGGTGCTACCTAGATATGCGTGAGTTGCACAGGGACTTTGTCAATTCTAAGTTTGGCAAGCAAGTTGATTAATCAGATTATATTGAAGTGTTTACATAATTACAACACATCCCCTCTAAAATGAAAATGTCGAGGCCACACATGGACTATTTGAGCAAAATGGTGCATAATCTAGTGAGTTTCTTAATACGCACAGAGCCCCTACAAGACGTTGACAGATTATTCACAAAGATATACATTAGTAAAACTCCATCTTCCCTTTTTGTTTCATATATTGTATATTGATGTTTCCTATCCACACGTAGTATTAATACCTTTGTTCATTTAACGATTGTTTACGAATGTGTTTTCCAGGATATTTCGGATTATGATGATGCCCAATATTGCTGCTGTGGAGCAGTTGTTTGCTTAGACTGCTGGCCTTTGATGACCATTGCCATCTTAAAGTGGTTGATACTGCTCTACGAGACAAAAAATTTAGCTCGTGGCAAGTTGATTGTAACTACATTAATATTCATAATAATTCGAACATCTTATGCATTTACATGTATCATTGTTTACAATGTTGATTTTGCCAAAAGGAATTTGATTTCATGTCCGGAAGGATTTTTTTTTAATTATTTTTGTTCACATAGAGCCATGTTCTTTGATATAAAACCGGGCTCTATAACAAGTAATAGAGCCCGTTTTTAAAACCGGGCTCTATTTGCCTTTCGAATAGAGTCCCTCCCCCTTTGTGCCCTCATGCAAAACCGGGCACTTTGACCCTTTTCAACCGGGCTCTATGCCCTTTTTTGTAGTAGTGTATGGTGAGGCAGAGAAGGACTTGAAGGGTATGGTGGTGAAATAAATGGGTTTTGGACAGTGTTTGGGTATTGACAATGGGTTTATATTAGTGCTGGTGCAACGTTTAACCTCTGTTTTGACAAAACCACAATTCAATGTCTGATCATTTGCAACAAATGATTGTTCCCTTGGTCCTTTTGACGCAGAACTTGGCTTTGTTTTTTCTAGATATTCGAGAAAATCCATAACCACAGTATCACTCCAAGAAGCTCTAAAGGCAGCTTCATGGCCTGCAAAGCATGGTAAGTAAATCAGTTAGGTGTCAACATAAGTAAGGTCCCTATATTGGGTAACACTTAATCAACTCATAAATTATTAATACCTCGATATCTTCATGAGGGATTCCTTTATTAGGGGCAATGGGATCATTTGCAGCGTGTAAATCATAGAGCAATGCATTCAGTAACTTATAGTTTAATGAATTTATGTGATATGTTAATAAACTTACTAATGGAAAACTACCTGGATGCAAAGTAGAGGTGTGTGTACATGCTTTATAGAATCTGAGATACTTGATTAAAGTAAATGTAAATAATGTCACGGAACTTGTATTTGTTAGATTACTTACTATAAATAAAATGATATGTACTGGTTTGTGTTTATTGATTTGAAATTGTTTAGTTGTATGCTGTATATTAGTTTGAATGTTTGCACTTCACTTATGTATGATTTCAAATCAATAAACAAAATGATATGTACTGGTTTGTGTTTATTGATCTGACTTGCATTTGTTAGATAGCTTATTATGTATGATTATCATATTTACAACTTTTTGTTTCTCGAAATCAAATTGTTCAGCTCCTTGTAATGTAACTTCTTTCCAAATTGGTAATCATTTCAGTATTCATTGTGTAACCAAATGAAATGATCAAACTGTTCTACAATGTGATTAACCTCTGTTTTAGTTTGTTTATCATTTGATTTTGAGATTTTATGCGCAAAGAAATGAAGTTAGAAAGGCTATTTTTGTAATTGTTTTTTCTTCTTAGATGTTTTTAACCGAGATCTGATGCATTCCTAAGAGTGTGTTTGGCTTCATGATATGACTAGTTTTTGACACGGGAGTTGGAAGCTACGCCGAGGAGTTTCAGGATATGAAGTATATAAGTGAGTCATTGCTAAATATGATTCAAGGTAAGAACTTGATTCCACTGTCCTTATATATTTTAGATTGTTTGAACCGAATGGAGGACTAATTAGTGACTTAATACGTTTAACTAGAGGTTTTTTGGGTAACATGGGTTTCCGCCTTAAGAACTATTGATTTTGACCTTATTTTGTTTATGGGTAAAAATGACTTGTATATCACGAATGGAACACATCATAGATTCTTATGCAAACTGGTAGCTTGGATCAACACAGAGTACTGATTCTGTAAGATCCTGTAGTTCTGCAATAGATTTTTTTATAACTGTTAAACAAAGATTCTGCTAAACATTACCATATGAAATATAATTTTTAATGAGAGTGTGATGGTTCTATATTTCACACCAGTTTGGTGTTTGTTATATTTATAAAATTTCTTTTTCTTTGTACTTTATAATCAGTCACTCAGTGTCAGTGTGTTCTAGATCTCTCGGGAAAATCCACCTAGGTGTTACGCTGCTTACGCATAAAGCATTAGCTTAGGCTTTGACTAATTAAGAGAACTAGCTAGTTTTCAAAGTCTATCATAATAGCTAGTTTGTTCTTGCATTCACATACTCTTTATGTTGCAACATTATGGTACTCAGAAGCGCTATTAATATTCAAAGAATCGAACAGATATGATGACCCAACATCATAAGTAGCGCAATATTCATCACAACAATTGAATTTAACCAGAGGGAATCGAACCCAGGTCTGTAACATGGCAGAGTAGTATTCTACCACTAGACCACTGGTGACAGATAACAAGAAAGGCAAAAAAATAATGTTGTTGTTGCAACATTATTGTATTCTCACATGAATAATGGTTATTATGTCAACCAACAAGGTGGAAATTATGGTGTTGGTCTAGGAATAAGAAACATCTCATACATTTAGAAAGCAAGTGTCCTCGAGATATGCATTTGTAAAGCCCAAAATTTGACTCATTGTCTAATACTCTTACAGTTAGTAAGGTTTCATGATAAAAGTTATTTTTATAGTCTTCAAGGTAAATTCTCAGCTGATATCATCTATTTATATGATACGTTTTTTTGTATTTATGTTCAGGCAAAAAGAAGAGAAGTTCCTGAACTGCTTGTAAAATCACGTGTTGTGATCACTAATAGGGAAAGAACGAGCGTCAGGTATCTAATCTGAAGTAATTTTACATACCTGTCGATATCAGATTGACAACTCCTTGGTGGTTTACATATTATTGGATTAGGAAGAAAATATGACAGTGCTTATTCACCTTTTTAGCATCCCCAATTTACTTGTACATATTGATTTAGGAGGAAGTAAGATACAGTCATGGATAGAACATTATCAAGTCATAACATATGTAGTTTAGAATCTGCATACCTAATATAAGATGTGTTTGCTGAGTGAGAAAGTATAATGAGTCCTATGTTCTTCACAAAGACTGTACATGGTTTTTAGTAGTCAAAATGTTATTGGGATTGATATCAGTGTCTACCATATGGTTTCGTTTATCGTAATCCGGTTAATAAGACTGATGTTGCCCTGTTCATGGCTGTAAATTGTACACTATTTCTCTGGTTTAAGTAGAATGGATAACTATATTGTGAGTCTTAGGGTGGTCATGATGGTTTGTGAGATATAAAGGACAAAGACTAGGTGTTAAGATTTATGGTGATCAGGTTGCTAAACCTGGTGCCATTATTATTCGACAACGTGGTACTAAGGTATATTGCTTTTTAGTCTGTTAATGTGGAATTTGGCCCAAATTTGTAAGTATGAATTCAATTTAGGCTAAATTCAATTGAAATGTGTGAGATTTGATGTGCGAAACTGAATTTTGTGAAGAATTTAAGTTAGTTTCAGAACTAGGTGGGAGCTGTGGCTTGTAGTTGAATTGGCCTTTCCTATGTTTTGTTTTAGGTGAAATTTGCTACTTGAAGCTGGTTTATTTGGTCAAGGACTCTAGTATATAGTTGGTTAAATTTAGTGGCTGAATTTAGTCAAAAATTGAACAATTTGCAGCCTTGAATTAGATGCATGTTTCAATCACATTTCACTGGATTCTAAACTTTATGTTTGCTTAAGATAAAATGCTTGCTTAAGATAAAGTGCTTAGTTGTGAGGCTTCTGGCTATTAGAAACTTGTTCTGCTATATTAGAATTGGTAAAGTTAGTTAACCATACATCCTTTCTCGTCTGTGAAGTCAAATTAAACTAGCTTATGATCGTATGACTTGTCTTCATCTGTTAATAGCATGCATATAGTCTAATAAGCAAGTTTGAGCTTTGTTTAACAAGCTAGAGTAGTGTCTCCCGCTGCTAAAACATGACTATTTTACTCAGTATCAAACACCTCGTGTGATGAGTATTGCTCAAGGCTCGAACCTGCTTGCATATATCTGTCTATACTTTAATGAGCTCTATATAGTGGATTGCACTCCTGTTGCTGGTGGTCCATTTAAATTTGGCCGAATGGCACTAATCTGGAGACTTTTGGTAGTATCATTTGCCTTTTGGCCCTTGTTTAATGTGGCGCAATCACACCTCATTATGTTTCAATTGGAAACATGTTTAGTTCTATACGCTTTTTATTTAAAACATGTGATGTTGTTTGTTGCCTCTTATTTTTATGCAGGGGATCGAGGAGGAGACTGACGATTTTGATGAGCCTGAAAATTATGTTGACGCATGAGATAATGTGTAATTTAAGTCTAGATTCTCTTACGGGAACCTTATTTTTGTTTGTTTCTTTACCCTAGTGCCAACAGCATACTATTTCTTTTCTTTTGTACCTTTATTGTCTATAATTGTTTGAAACAATTGTGATATTTCCGCTCTAAGTATGGATATAGTATTTGCTTAGTATTGAGTATCGACTAAACAAATGTTTCACATTTCCTCTTTGGTTGGTAGGCTGTAATTATTGACCAATAGGACGTAGCCTTTTAAAAGTGACGGAAACAATAGTTAGTGACGAGGTATTTCGTCACTATTGAACGTTAAGGGGCCGTTTAGTTGGAGAGAAATACTCCATTTTTCCAGAAAATTTTTCACATGAAAAGGGAAAAACTGAAAATCCGTTTAGTCACTTTTTTCCAATAATTTTCCAAAAATATGAAATTCTCATTTTCCAATTTGTAATAGAAAAAATGAAAATATCATTCCATCCTTCTCACTTTTTTCATTTCCAAAATAATAACACCATTTCCTTTCACCCTACACTTTTATCACCCCTCTTCCATCCTCCACCTTCACCTTCCATCGTCGCCCACCTCTCCACCACCGTCAAGTTTTCAACTAAACAACTTTTCATTTAAAAAAAAGGAAAAATATAACTCCAACTAAAAGGATTTTCAGATTTCTCAACTCTTCTCTAGAGGAGAAAAACCATTTCCTTCTCTAGGAATTTAGAAACGGAAAAACAGGAAAATTTTTCACCAACTAAACGGCCCCTAAGGTTCCGTTAGTTTCCCGTTATGTTCATCCAAAAAATGACGCTTATATTTCGTCACTAATCGAATTAAATAGTGACGACTTTAGCGACTTCAGTGACGAAAATTAAGTGACGAAATGGGTTGTCACACACCTTTAAGTGACGACTTTAGCTCGTCACTAATTTAGTGTCAAACTTAATTTCGCCACTTTTTAACTTTGTGACGGATCTATAGTGACGACAAGTGACGACCTGATATTTGTGACTAAACTGGTTTAGTGACGATTTTTCCACCATTAGTGACAATTTTCCTGTCGTCACTATAGCCCTTTTTTCTAGTATGGTAATTGTCTTGTCCCATTCATTAATCAACCAACAATATATAATTACCCTAGCTAAAAGACCCGTGAATATAATTTAAAAAGACGCTAAAAATCTTGATAATAACTTTTGTATTACCCAATTAGCCGTTAGAAAGGTACATATTAGTATACGCAAAACCCTTTACCCAAAAACTAGTTCATAGAAAATTGAACACATGAAACACGTGTAATCAACAGGTGGAAGCTTCAAAATGTGCATTTTTGAAGAGTTTTTGGTTTGACCGTAGTATTTTTAAAATTTATTTAACAAAATGAGTACTTTCAAATTTATTTAAGATAATATGGTATTTTTGAATGTTTCATTGTTAACAACACAAGTTTACGAAATTTAATACAATAATTAGTAACATAAATGTAAACATCCGCTTATTAAAACTATACATGTTGTTCCCCTTAAGCTATTTTCTTTCATTAAAGATCCAACAAATTTAGTTGCCACTTCTTGTCTTTATAAAATACTCCACATGGAGTATCTATTGTGTGCATCTAGACATTGCTTTCATAGTAGAGCATTATTCATTTCTTTCTCATATCTCGGTGTTTTTTCCTAAGCATAGCTGAAAGAATTAATAGATGTAAGTAAATCGATAATTGCAGATTAATCAGTATAATTCCTCATGTATTTTGGTAGCCCTTAGGGAAATTGATCTGAATTTTTCTGTTATGTACTAGCTTATTGGAATTTATTGGAAAGTCACATATATTTTGGTAGCTCTTAGTTACTCGTTTATAAAAGCATGCTGCTATGTTATTTATGTGGTCTCATGTCCTGGCCTAGATTAATTTTGTATTCAGATATTATATTCGGTTGTTTATACTTTCGGCCTCACTTTATTTCAAGTTCCATTTTCTATGGTTGTTTGATTAAGATTAGTCGAGTATATGACGTTTATCAATTAATCACTGACATTTACAAAAATCACGAACTATTTCTTGAGATTTGCTTATATTCTTACAGTGTATTTCTTTACATTGTTAATTCGGGCCTATTTAGTTATTAACCAACAAGTTGAACCATCTAGACTGTCGTTTGTCATTGTGTTTGTAGTGTGATCTACAATAATGAAACATTTAAAAATACCATATTAGTTTAAATAAATTTGAAAGTACTCGTTTTGTTAAATAAATTTTAAAAATGCTATGGTCAAACAAAAAACTCCATTTTTGAATCTCTTGGATGTCATCACTCTCGCAGACCATGTTAACTTGCAAACATCCCTGCTGCCCATTTTGATCGTTGTGATACAATTAACGACATTAAACTCCCCTCCTTCGATTGGATTTCTAATAGATATAAGAAGACATTTTGTAATTAGGTGAAGTGGTTCTCACATTCTCAAACCACCCTCTCTTCTTTTACGTAACTTTGTTTCAGTGACATCTTGCTAGTTAATACAATTGCCGTTAAAAAAAAAGCTGTACATCTCTTATTGTCACTTCGATATCATACATAACACAAAAACAGGATTAACTGCATGACTATAGGGGGCTCCAAGTATTATCCTTATAGTTAAGGGGTGCTTCTTTTAGTAGAAAACCAAAGGCTATCATTGATGTCGTATATGTCACACGTGATAAGCGTTTCACCGATAAGGTAATCGGCGTGTACCCTACCCACAAGGACCATATTCAGGGAATCTTTTTTGATTCTTGGTTTTGTACTCTTTTTTCATTTAGTGCCCATTTACTTGATTAGTAAATATGTATAGCTACACATTGGGTAAATTTAGCTAAAAATCATTATGTCATCAAGCAACTACTATCAAGATGATCTACCGAGAGTCGGAGTCACGATTGATTTTAAGTTAAGAGGGGCCGAATTTTATCGCGAGATTGTAACGATATAATCCAAACATTGTGATATGTAACAATTTAAGTAAAGTAAACTAAAGATTGCACTTTCATATAAAAAACGATCACATTTTGTTACATGAACTTTATAATCAAGTTATTTATGGTTGTACAAACATCAAGAAATTTTTTGGTGACCTTTCTACAATTTAAGTGAATAACAAACCTAATAAAATGCTTTAGTATCTTTACTTCATTACTTGAATCATCAATATTGAAAGAAGAAATTACCGACACGAAAGATGGAGAGAAACAAATACCTAAAAAAATGAGAATTAGATGCAATAATAAAAAGAAAACAAAGATATAAGATATAGAGGAGAGTTATTTTACATATCAAACTTTTCTTACATACCAAGGGACTCATCTACACCATTTATTTAAAAAGAAATCAATGACTGAGATTAAAAGCATTTTATTATTTCATCTATTTTTTATAATTTAAATATCTCTTAAACCGTTAATCGTTAAGCAAAAATAATTATACCATCGCGACGAGCATTTAATTTTCTTTCTATAGACGGGCATTTTGATATACTTTCGAAAAAAGAAAAAAAAATCGTTTTTTTCACGTTTTTTCGTTTTTCTTCGAAACTAGAATTTGCATGAAATACCATATATGATTTAACATTAATTTGAGTATCACATGTGATATTAGTGTTAAATCACATATCATATGTGATACTATTGTAAAATCATATATGATATAACACTAATATCATATATGATATAACACTATTAGTGTTATATCATATATGATTTTTTAATGTAAATTTCTGTAACGTAAAAAAACGAAAAAACTTAAAAAAAAAACGAAAAAACTTAAAAAAAAACGTAAAAAATACGAATTTTTTTTTGTCGAAAGTATATCAAAGTGTCTATCTATAGAAAGATAATTAAATTCTCGTCGCAATGATATTTTTTTTTGGCTTAACGATTAACGGTTTGAAAGTTATTAATATTTGCAAAAAGAGGATGAAGTGGGTTTTTTAAATTGTTGGGATTAATCTCATACATTAGATCAAATAAAAATGAATGGTGGAGATTGATCCCTTGGTATGTAAATAATCTTTTGTCTTCAAATGATCTTAAATCTAAAATATAAGAATTAAATGTAAAGTTTGGCGTTTATATATTGCATAAAGTGATTAGGGGAGGCTTTTAGAGTAACTCTTGTATATATTGCATTATTGGGCTTATATTATTCTAAACATATGGGCTCATTGAAAGGGGCCTAGCATCCACTAGTCACCCCTTTCCTTCGCCTCTACTAGTGTTTTATGGAAATGCCTGGCGAACATTTCAGTTAAGTTGTGTATATTTGATTCAAAGACATGACTTTCCAATAATTTAAACAGAAAAAACCCCGTCTATTTACCTGTCATTATCTCATGAAGTAATCAGTTTTTTGAAAGTCGATAAACACATGGTGAAACACTTTATAATTCAAGTGTCTAGTTAATATAGTGATAAAAACCCATAATTTTTAACAACTTAAACCCATCTTGTATTCAACAAAGTAAAAGTTAGGAAGAAGTACAAGTATGATGAATTAATGTTAATAAAAGAGACTTATGCAATTGAAGTGATCTAAGACTAGTAGTTATAGTAACTCAACCCATGATCAGACCATGTTACATTAGCGCCACATCAGTTTCTCTCTCTTAGACCAAACACATGACCAAACACCTGTTATGATGACATTACCAGTGACCAACTTTAAAATAATAATAATAATAATAATAATAATAATAATAATAATAATAATAATAATAATAATAATAATAATACTAATACTAATAATAATAATAATAATAATAATAATAATAATAATAATAATAATAATAATAATAATCTAAAAACATTACAATAATAATTAAAATAAAATTAAAAATATTACAATACAAATTGAAAACATAAACTAATAGTCTAAATTATGTTGAAAGCTAAATATACGCAACATATTTATCCAAAACAAATGATCTACGCAACGAACTTTGAAAATTATCATTCTACATATAATACTTTCAAATTAGGAACGATCTATGCAAGATTACCGGGAATTAGCAGGTTACCAGCTCTGAAAAGTTACAATAATGGTCCCTGTGGTTTGCGTTGACTTTCACCGGTCGTCCATTGATTTTTTTTTCACTTAAAAAAGTTACGGTAATGGTCCCTATGGTTTGCCTTGACTTTCACCTTTAGTCCCTTGTGTTTTTATACGTTTTTATCTTTTTTATACGTTTTCGTCTGTTTTTATGAGATTTTTGTACGTTTTTATATGTTTTCGTCCGTTTTGTACGTTTTCGTCCGTTTTTATACGGTTTTTGTACGTTTATTTATATGTTTTCATCCGATTTTTCGTCTGTTTTGGTACGCTTTTTTAAGTTTTATTACGTTTCATCCGGTTTTATATGTTTTTGTACGTCTTATACAATTTTTGTACATTTTCATCCTTTTTTATACCTTTTCGTCCATTTTTATGCGTTTTCTTTCGTTTTTTAAGTTTTTATACGTTTTTTTGCGTTTTATATGATTATTAAATGTTTTCATCCGTTTTTATACGTTTTCGTCCATATTTGTACATCTTTATAAGTTTTTATATGTTTTCATCTATTTTATACGTTTTTGTACGATTGTATGCATTTTATACGTTTTTGTACGTTTTAAACATTTTATATGATTTTTGTACGTTTTTATACGTTTTCATCCGTTTTTTGGTTTTATACAGTTTTTGTACGTTTTTATATGTTTTCATCCATTTTTATATGTTTTCATACACTTTTATACATTTTTTTGTACGTTTTATAAAAACAGATGAAAACGTATAAAAACGTAAAAAAAATCATATAAAACGTACAAAAATCGTATAAAAACGGATGAAAACGTATAAAACGTTCGAAAACGTATAAAACAGACGAAAATGTATAAAAACGGATGATAACATATAAAAACGTATAAAACAGATGAACACATATAAAAAATTTAGAAAACGTACAACAAGCGGACGAAAAACGGATGAAAACGTATAAAAATATACAAAAACGTATAAAAACGGATTAAAACGTATTAAAATGTACAAAAACGGACGAAAACGTACAAAAAAAGGAGGACATCATAAAAAACGGAAGAAAACGTATAAAACGTACAAAAATCATATAAAAACGAACGAAAAAGTATAAAACGTACAAAAACGGATGAAAACGAACAAAAACGTACAAAAACGGATGAAAACGTACAAAAACGTATAAAAATGTACATAAACGGACGAAAACGTACAAAAAAGGAGGACATCATAAAAAACGGAAGAAAACGTATAAAACGTACAAAAATCATATAAAAACGGACGAAACGAACAAAAACGTTCAAAAACGGATGACAACGTATAAAAACGGATGAAAACGTATAAGAACGTACAAAAACGTACATGTAATTAACTTAAAGATTTATAAGTGAAAAAAAGGGACGATTTATGTAATTAACTCACAAAGTTATAAATGAAAAAAAAAAAGACAAAGGACTAAAGCTAAAAGTCAACACAAACCATAGGGACCATTACTATAACTTTTTAAGTGAAAAAAAGTCAAGGGACAACCAGTGAAAGTCAACGCAAACCACATGGACCATTATTGTAACTTTTCAAAGCTAGTAACCTGCTAGTTCCCGGTAATCTTGCGTAGATCGTTCCTAATTTGAATGTATTTTACGTAGAATGGTAATTTCCAAAGTTCGTTGCGTAGATCATCTGTTTACAATAAATATGTTGCGTATCTTTAGCTTTCACCCGTCTAAATTATATCACTCCTAGATCTTTTGCTTCCGGCCAACACCGCTAGTTATTTTCCGGTTAAATGGTCATGGGGTTTATTGTAGTACATATGTTTTTCTCCATTTTTGTTTTTTTTGCTTGTTGTTTAAATTAAACAAATTTGAAGTTACAACTCGAATTCTTTATCCCTTTATGCAAGCCTTAGTCTCTTCATCTCCCATTCCTGCTCCTTTATTCTCAAATACTCAGTCGAGGCTTCCTTCATGTGGGAAAATATATCTTTATTCTGTGTGACCATTTTTCAGTCAACATTGCAACAAGCTCCGGTGCAACACAACAACTGAAGCTTCGGAATGAGCTTGGGAGGCTAACATTTTCTTCTTTGCCTTGTCATTCCCATTGGTCACACTTCCCGAACCTCTTCCTCAGAATCACCCGCTTCTTTGTTCAGATTCAAAACACTTTGTGTTGAAGCTTCGGAAGTGGCGTGTGAGGTGCTTTTCGATGTCCGTATTTTTTGAAGCACCGCCTTTGGATTGCTCGTAAAACTTTAGCATCTCAACATATTTCCATTTTTTGTGGTCCTTCAAAATTCTCCAGCATTTAGTCATTGTGAAGGGCGTATGGTAAATAACATGATACTATTTTACCGCTTGAACGTAAATTGTTGTCTCACTTGCGCCACTCTAGTGCATCTCTTTCACGGTATTGTAAACCGCACAAAATTGAGTAATTTTAGGATGAATCCTACCTTTCCATTTGCCGAAAATTGAATCGTATCATTTTGTGGAAGCTTTCATTTCATTCTCAAAATATGTTAGAACTTCCGTCTAAAACGCTTGTGCCTTTTTAGCATTTTAGTCAATGCTATTCTCGGACACATGTATCCATGCTCTACACAAGGCAGCCTCTTCCTCAAGGATCCATGGTTCAGGTCTGTCATTCACCGTCTTCTTGGCTTGTTGACTTTTTTTTTTGTAGTCTTCCTTTGGACGAGCACTGCATCTTCGACGAGAGACTCGATTTCAACGGGTTTGGATGGACCACCACCCTAACCTTGATCCATAGAATAATCTTCACTACCTAAAAATGGATCAATATTATCAAGATCTACAGGATTAATGGGAGAAAATCATTGAGAAAATTGGTCCATCTTAGGTGACATTTTCGGACGATAATTTGAGATTGTTGTTGTTGGTGGTGGTGGTACATCGATTGGTTATACGGAGGTTGTGGTTGGTTAAACGAATAATTTTGTTGTTGTTGGTTAAACAGAGGAGAAAATAGATTGTTAACATTAATAAGTTGTTGATGTTGCGATTGGAATGACAAACTAGCGGGTGGAAATTAATAGGTGATAAATTAATAGGTGGTGAGTGACTTGTTAATTGAAAATTAGGATCGTTTGTTGTTGGAACGTTTTGTTATCATTGGGTTTTTTGTGTTTTAGTTTTAGGAGTATTGTGAGACATTTTTTCTGTAACGCCCCGACCCGCCAAGGGTAAAGGAATCACAAGTAATGGTGTCATATCAAAGCAAAACATTCATAACCAAAAGAAAGTCTTAACATAAATGCGGAAATAATTCAAGTCAAAATGACTTCAATACATAGGTCCCAGCGGAAACGAAATAAACTCCAAACATAATATCCGAAATAAAATAAGTCTAATGGCATCATAAGAAATCAAAGCTAAGATCTCTAAGGTAAGTCCACTCAAGCACTCATCCCAAAGCAACCCAGCTTCCAATGCTTAGATACCTGCCGCGGAAGAAAGGAAAAGTGCGGCTGAGCTTCAAAAGCCCAGTGAACAGATATGAAAGCAAAAGCTAAAACTAAACGATAACGGATATGAAATAAAGTGAATGAGCAATACAAAATCTTTATCATTTTCAAAACATAAATCATAGTTTCAAAAGATATTTATAGTCAACTACCACGAGCCCAGAACTTATATCAGATCACATTCATATTCACACAAGGCAACATTTTGTAGGGGAGACCTACCAGAGTTATGAAGGACGTGCATGCACGCAGCATCAATCATCAGATAACATATAACATATAACAGATAACAGATCTAGGATGCATCCATACGCCCCTTCCTACATATTCACAAATATGCTTCACCATCCAGAGACGTGGCAGAACATCACTCTACTGCCCTAGAGTCATATCAGAGGTGCATCACTGATACGGACATGGAACCCCCATGACTAGTTAAATATTTGGCTCGGGTGTCAAACTATCTTAGGTCAAATCAGAATGTCATAACTGACACAGATCATCTTTATCAGAAAATCATTCATATTTCCAAAAATCATAGTTTTCATATCAGATAGTTCAAAATCAGATGTTTCATAATTCAGAAATCATAGTTCAGATAAGCAATAGCTCAAACAAATCAGATTTGGGATTCATAGCAAAGGCTTAGGAAATCCTAATAAGAAAGAAAACATTAAGAGAAACCTTTACTGAAAAGGTCAGAATATCTGTACCTTATTCCAACGCAAAGATCGAAAAGCAGAAAGACGAAAACAAAGGATTACTCCCTCTTCACAGAACCTATAGACATCAACGGTCGTCCACGTTATTAATGATTCCATACTCGTCAAAATGATCTTTTAATATTTAGTATCCATAATTAGTAATCTTTATACGTTAGGGTTTTATCAATGAGTCTTAAGTATTTTATAATCAATGTTGTAGATTAGGGTTTGTTATATCCTTTATTAAAATCTAGGTTTAAATGTGAAAATAGTTTTATAAGTTATAACTCACACATGAAATAACACTTACTATATTTAGTTCAAACCCTAATATACTCTCATTTATGTTCTAGGGTTTCTTACTCTTTAATATCTCATTAATATGCATTTACTTTACATGTTACGTCTTAATGATTTGCTACTTAACCTAATACGTAATTAATAACCTTCTTTACTTTTACTCTTTATCATACACGTTTATGATTTCATGTGAACATACATCATTAGGGTTTAGTATACTTCATACGCTTTACTCATAAAACTAGGGTTTATGTTTACGTAACCATTACTTATTCATTACACGTCTAAATCTCATGTACACTTATTTAGTTCACTTAGGGTTTCGGCTAGCATGTTTTATCCAAGTCCTAGCTCATCTAAACATTACATATTCAAGTTACATGTTTTAAACCTCATTCGAAAACTCATGCATGCCTCGTCTCACCTCATGCATGTCTCGGCTCACCTTAACTCAACATATACGTGACCCGATTCAATATTACTTATCACTATACACGTTCCTTATTAATTACAAGGTTAAGATAAATTAGGGTTTCTTGTTTTTCTTGGTTACCACCTCTCGGCCCCAAAACAAAAGAAAAGAAACGCGACAAATCAAATAGATCTCGACATATACATGCAAGGTATGTTAAAGGAAGATGAATAAACGTTATACCTTCACTTGAATAAGAAAAATCGACACCAAGGGTGTTTGGGAAGCTTTCGGCCGAGCAAAAGAAAAAGAAAAGGAGAGACAAAACTAGGGTTCCAATTAAATGATTATGTGTTGTATTTATAGTTATAGAATTTGAGTTTGATTAGGAAAGTGTTTGGGTTTGGGTTGGCTTGGTCCAACCGGTCACAAACAAACACCCCTATGGGCTTCGGCCCTTTGATCCCACGACACAAAACAAACGCCCCTCGTTGGGCTTAGGCTTGGCGCAAAAACAAAACAAAAGACACGAGTCCATTAAACAAACAAACGGCCCAACTTCTTAGCGAAACATTTACGTCCTTCGTCGTACTAAAGTCGTTCACGAAATTATATTCATTAAGTTTTATTTATTAGGTTTTTAATTTCCGTAAATTTATTATAAACGTGTTTTACGTATTTTATTATTCTTGGTTCCAAGGGTATTTTCGTCTTTATATAGGTTTTAGATTTTCGGGTTTTACAACTCTTCCCTTCTAAAAAAAAATTTTCGTCCTCGAAAATTGAAATGAAACGGAAACAAAACGATAACGAAACGAGAACATACCGAACTATTTGAAGAAATGAGGATAACTAGCTCGCATCGACTCTTCGGTCTCCCAAGTAGCCTCACGCTCTGGGTGATTTTTCCAAAGAATCTTAACGAACGGAATAACTTTACTTCTCATGATTCTTTCTTGTCTTTCCAAAATAGCTTCTGGTTCTTCAGGCAAAGACATATCGGATCGAATCTGATCAAACGGATACGAAGCAACGTGTAAAGGATGATAATTATATCCTCTAAGGAGAGATATATGGAACACATCATGAACATGCGATAACTGAGGCGGAAGTGCTAATCGATACGAAACTTCTCCTATACGTTCCAGAATTTCAAACGGACCAATGAATCGAGGACTAAGCTTGCCCTTGATTCCAAAACGTTTCACACCTCTAAACGGCGAAACTTTCAAAAATACACGATCACCAACTCGAAACTCTAAATCACGACGATGCTTGTCGGCATAACTTTTCTGACGAGACCTAGCCTCTTTCAACTTTTCTCTAGCAACAGCTACCTTCTCATTAGTGATCTCAATCATTTCCGGACCTTCAATTAGACGTTCACCTACTTCGTCCCAACAAGTAGGTGATCTACATTTCCTTCCATAAAGAAGTTCAAACGGTGCTGCCTTAATGCTAGCATGCCAACTGTTATTGTATGCAAACTCTACCAAACACAAATATTCATCCCAGCTGCCAGTCCATTCCAAAGCACAAGCCCTTAGCATGTCTTCTAAGGTCTGAATGGTCCTCTCTGACTGACCATCTGTTTGAGGATGAAATGCCGTACTAAAATTAAGTCGAGTACCCCAAGCTTTCTGCAAACCCTTCCAGAAACGAGAAGTAAAACGCGGATCCCTATCTGACACAATAGCCGTCGGAGTACCATGAAGTCTAACTATCTCTTGCTGAAAAATCTCTGACAGTCTGCCAATACCATAATCCTTCCTGATTGGTAAGAAATGAGCTGATTTGGTTAGTCGATCAACAACCACCCAAATCGCATCATGCTTCTTCTTAGTAAGAGGTAGTCCAGTCACAAAGTCCATAGATATCTTATCCCACTTCCATGTCGGAATATCCAATGGTTGTAACAGTCCACTAGCTCTTTGATGTTCAATCTTAACCTGCTGACAAATCATACACTTAGACACAAACGTCGCCACATCTTGCTTCATGCCGTTCCACCAAAAGTACTGTTTCAAATCCCTATACATCTTGGTAGAACCAGGATGAATAGTGAAAGGAGAACTATGAGCTTCAGTCATAACTTTCTCACGAAGTACCTGATCATTTGGAACGCAAAGCCTATCTTCATACCATACAATCCCATCGTTATCAACCTTAAACTCCGTCTGCTTACCTTCTTCTACATTCTGAGCTACAGCCCACAACTCGCCGTCATCTTTCTGAGCTTCCTTAATTTGCAGTATAAGGTTCGACTCCACCTTCATACTAGCCCAGTATCCACCAAAACCTCGTACGCACAACTCAACATCCAAACGTTCTAAGTCACGAATGATCTTAGGCTCAATCTCGATACTTGCAATCATACCTGATTTCCGGCTAAGTGCGTCAGCAACTACATTAGCCTTACCAGGATGGTACTGAATGTTAGTGTCATAATCCTTAAGAAGTTCTAACCATCTTCTTTGTCTCATGTTCAGTTCCTTCTGAGTGAAAATATACTTGAGACTCTTATGGTCGGTGAAAATATCACACGTCTCCCCATACAAGTAATGTCTCCAGATCTTCAACGCGAACACCACAGCAGCTAACTCAAGGTCATGAGTTGGGTAATTCTCCTCATAAGGTTTCAGTTGTCTTGAAGCGTAAGCTATCACCTTACCATGTTGCATCAAGACACAGCCCAATCCTTTCTTAGATGCATCGCTATAGATTTGATATCCTCCAGAACCAGATGGAAGAGTCAAAATAGGAGCGGAAACCAATCTCCGTTTCAACTCTTCAAAACTCTTTTCTCTTTCATCCGTCCATACAAACTTTTCACCTTTCCTCATCAATTGGGTTAACGGCAAAGCTAAACGAGAGAAACCTTCAACAAAACGTCGATAATATCCAGCAAGTCCTAGAAAACTCCTGACCTCAGTCACTGTCGTAGGTCTTGGCCACTTAGTGATAGCCTCAACCTTAGACGGATCCATGGTTATACCATCAGCTGATACGATATGACCAAGGAAAGCGACTTGTCTTAACCAAAATTCACATTTCGAGAATTTGGCGTACAACTTCTTCTTCCTCAGAATCTCCAAAACTATCCGAAGATGTTGCTCATGTTCCTCTTCAGACTTAGAGTAAACCAAAATGTCATCGATGAAAACAATAACGAACTTATCGAGAAACTCATGGAAAACACGATTCATCAGGTCCATAAACACAGCAGGCGCATTCGTCAAACCAAAAGGCATAACGAGAAACTCATAATGACCATATCTGGTACGAAACGCGGTCTTAGGAACATCTTGCTCCTTCACACGTAGTTGATGATAACCAGACCTCAAATCAATCTTAGAAAAGAACTTAGCTCCTTGCAGTTGGTCAAACAAATCGTCTATGCGTGGCAGAGGATAACGGTTCCGAATAGTAATACGGTTGAGTTCGCGATAGTCGATACATAGACGCATACTTCCATCCTTCTTCTTCACAAACAAAACAGGTGCACCCCATGGAGAAACACTAGGTCGAATGAATCCATTATCTATCATCTCTTGCAGCTGTTCCTTCAACTCCTTCAGTTCTACAGGTGCCATACGATACGGAGCTTTCGAAATCGGTTTAGCACCAGGAATCAACTCAATGCTAAACTCAACTTCTCGAGCTGGAGGAAGTCCAGGGAGTTCATCGGGAAAAACGTCAGTGAATTCACAAACAACGGAAAGGTTTTCAATGTTAGGACTCTCCAAAGATGTGTCCTTAACAGATGCCAGAAAACCTTGACACCCATGAGCAATCATGGTCCGTGCCTTCATAGCAGAAACGAACTTAACAGATTTGAGTGGTTTAGAACCATAATAAACGAATTTAGGATGTTTGACGTCTCCAAAAATCACAGTTCTAGCATAGCAGTCGATGGAAGCTCTATGATAAGCCAACCAATCCATGCCTAGAATGATATCAAAGTCGACCATATCGAGAGGATACAGATGTGCATGGCGAATACGATCATCAAAACGAAGAGGACACTTAACGTATTTATGATCAATGATCATGTGACTTTTCATAGGTGTAGATATCGATAAGTGATTCGTTAGTGGTTGTGGCTTCATATTAAGTTTCTTAGCACATGTGACAGATATGATGGAGTGTGTGGCACCGGTGTCAAATAAAACGAAGACAGAATAATCATCAACGAAAAGAGTGCCCGTAATGGTACCTGAAGTATGCTCCGCCTGATTCCGAGTAGTCGCATAAACACGTCCAGTAGTAGGTGGCGGCTTGGTATAGTTTCCAGGAATCGTCGAGTTCCTCTTTGGGCAATCCTTGATCTTGTGAGTAGTAGAACCACAAGAGAAACATCCACCAGTGGCCTTGAAACACGGTCCCGGATGAGCCTTTCCGCAAGTAGTACAGATAGGTGGGGGAGGCAAAACTTCAGCTGTCCTTTGCTGACCAGAAGATCCTGAAGCACGACCCTGATTCGATCCTCGAGTCGACTGATCTTTGTTGTAACGCTGGTTATTGTTACCCTGATTCTGACGATCACTTCCATTCTTACCAGCAGTTCTGCTATCCTGACCCCTCGCCTCAGGGCGCCTAGAGTCCACATTCCTTCCCGACTGACCACGCTGATCATAACTCTTATCCCCTTGTCCCCTTGAATCATAACTTCTGCTAGTATTTCCCTTATACTCATTACTTTGAGTCCTACCTTGAATCCGATCACCATCGCGATTACGCTTGTTGTAACCTGAACCCTCATGAAAGATCTCAATGTTACGAGCTGCATCATTGCAGGCCGACACATCCTCATAGTCAGTGTTAAGCAGTCGGTCCAACACCCACTTCTTCAGTCCCCATTTGAAATGCTTAGCTTGGCGCCTACCATCTCCAGCAATCGCTCCAACAAAGCTTACCAACCTCATAAACCTACTCATGTACTCATTGGAGTTCTCATTATCAAACTGGTAGATTGCCTGATAATCCCTCTCATACCTTTGCTGCTCAGCATCAGGAAAGTAACGGTTATAGAAGATAGTCCGAAACTCCGCCCAAGTACAAGTAACAGCGAAAGCATCTCCTCCTCGTGCTTGTTTCAATGCTTTCCACCAATTCAAAGCATCACCTTCCAACTTAAACGCAGCCAAACGAGTCTTAAATCCATCTCCACAACCCAGTACTTCAAACAGCTTCTCAACATGAGTGATCCAGTCCTCAGCTTCAGTGGGAGTAGCAGCAGTGCTAAAAGAAAGAGGCTTGAGCTTACCGAAACGCTCGAGCCAAGTATGAATGCCGACGGGTTGAGCACCTCCACCGCTTCCCGAAGGTTCACCAGTCTGATTCCGAATATTGTTGATCACCTGTTCCATCATCTCAGGTGTAGTCAAACCAGGGAAAAGAGAGTTGAGAGCATTCGCAATCGCAGCATCCATGTTAACCGCATCATCGTCTCCATCCGCGCCACCAGTAGTACGAGTTCGAACCATCTAAACGATATTCAAACGATTAGCAAAATGAACAAAGATGAGATACGAAATGGAAGTTCGCAGAAGGAAACCTAAGTCTACCCAATCCTCACAGGTCAAATCTTAACTCTAAGGGATAACTTAAGGTTCTTATGTTCACAGGTCCTGACTACAAGTCGTAAACCTGGGCTCTGATGCCATAAATTGTAACGCCCCGACCCGCCAAGGGTAAAGGAATCACAAGTAATGGTGTCATATCAAAGCAAAACATTCATAACCAAAAGAAAGTCTTAACATAAATGCGGAAATAATTCAAGTCAAAATGACTTCAATACATAGGTCCCAGCGGAAACGAAATAAACTCCAAACATAATATCCGAAATAAAATAAGTCTAATGGCATCATAAGAAATCAAAGCTAAGATCTCTAAGGTAAGTCCACTCAAGCACTCATCCCAAAGCAACCCAGCTTCCAATGCTTAGATACCTGCCGCGGAAGAAAGGAAAAGTGCGGCTGAGCTTCAAAAGCCCAGTGAACAGATATGAAAGCAAAAGCTAAAACTAAACGATAACGGATATGAAATAAAGTGAATGAGCAATACAAAATCTTTATCATTTTCAAAACATAAATCATAGTTTCAAAAGATATTTATAGTCAACTACCACGAGCCCAGAACTTATATCAGATCACATTCATATTCACACAAGGCAACATTTTGTAGGGGAGACCTACCAGAGTTATGAAGGACGTGCATGCACGCAGCATCAATCATCAGATAACATATAACATATAACAGATAACAGATCTAGGATGCATCCATACGCCCCTTCCTACATATTCACAAATATGCTTCACCATCCAGAGACGTGGCAGAACATCACTCTACTGCCCTAGAGTCATATCAGAGGTGCATCACTGATACGGACATGGAACCCCCATGACTAGTTAAATATTTGGCTCGGGTGTCAAACTATCTTAGGTCAAATCAGAATGTCATAACTGACACAGATCATCTTTATCAGAAAATCATTCATATTTCCAAAAATCATAGTTTTCATATCAGATAGTTCAAAATCAGATGTTTCATAATTCAGAAATCATAGTTCAGATAAGCAATAGCTCAAACAAATCAGATTTGGGATTCATAGCAAAGGCTTAGGAAATCCTAATAAGAAAGAAAACATTAAGAGAAACCTTTACTGAAAAGGTCAGAATATCTGTACCTTATTCCAACGCAAAGATCGAAAAGCAGAAAGACGAAAACAAAGGATTACTCCCTCTTCACAGAACCTATAGACATCAACGGTCGTCCACGTTATTAATGATTCCATACTCGTCAAAATGATCTTTTAATATTTAGTATCCATAATTAGTAATCTTTATACGTTAGGGTTTTATCAATGAGTCTTAAGTATTTTATAATCAATGTTGTAGATTAGGGTTTGTTATATCCTTTATTAAAATCTAGGTTTAAATGTGAAAATAGTTTTATAAGTTATAACTCACACATGAAATAACACTTACTATATTTAGTTCAAACCCTAATATACTCTCATTTATGTTCTAGGGTTTCTTACTCTTTAATATCTCATTAATATGCATTTACTTTACATGTTACGTCTTAATGATTTGCTACTTAACCTAATACGTAATTAATAACCTTCTTTACTTTTACTCTTTATCATACACGTTTATGATTTCATGTGAACATACATCATTAGGGTTTAGTATACTTCATACGCTTTACTCATAAAACTAGGGTTTATGTTTACGTAACCATTACTTATTCATTACACGTCTAAATCTCATGTACACTTATTTAGTTCACTTAGGGTTTCGGCTAGCATGTTTTATCCAAGTCCTAGCTCATCTAAACATTACATATTCAAGTTACATGTTTTAAACCTCATTCGAAAACTCATGCATGCCTCGTCTCACCTCATGCATGTCTCGGCTCACCTTAACTCAACATATACGTGACCCGATTCAATATTACTTATCACTATACACGTTCCTTATTAATTACAAGGTTAAGATAAATTAGGGTTTCTTGTTTTTCTTGGTTACCACCTCTCGGCCCCAAAACAAAAGAAAAGAAACGCGACAAATCAAATAGATCTCGACATATACATGCAAGGTATGTTAAAGGAAGATGAATAAACGTTATACCTTCACTTGAATAAGAAAAATCGACACCAAGGGTGTTTGGGAAGCTTTCGGCCGAGCAAAAGAAAAAGAAAAGGAGAGACAAAACTAGGGTTCCAATTAAATGATTATGTGTTGTATTTATAGTTATAGAATTTGAGTTTGATTAGGAAAGTGTTTGGGTTTGGGTTGGCTTGGTCCAACCGGTCACAAACAAACACCCCTATGGGCTTCGGCCCTTTGATCCCACGACACAAAACAAACGCCCCTCGTTGGGCTTAGGCTTGGCGCAAAAACAAAACAAAAGACACGAGTCCATTAAACAAACAAACGGCCCAACTTCTTAGCGAAACATTTACGTCCTTCGTCGTACTAAAGTCGTTCACGAAATTATATTCATTAAGTTTTATTTATTAGGTTTTTAATTTCCGTAAATTTATTATAAACGTGTTTTACGTATTTTATTATTCTTGGTTCCAAGGGTATTTTCGTCTTTATATAGGTTTTAGATTTTCGGGTTTTACATTTTCGAGTTGGATAATAATAGAAGAAAATAGATGTCAAAGATAGTTGTAGAAGACAATGGCTGTGTTTGGCAGCGGGCTTATGAGGGGCTTATGGGGCTTGGGCTTCTAAAATAAGTCGGCTTATAAAATAAGTCTCGTTTGTCATGCGGGCTTATGAAATCATAAGCCCCTGAAGGGGCTTAAAACTTTAGCCCCAAAAAAAGGGCTAAAAACTTTAGCCCGGGGCTTATGAACCATAAATTACATATTTACCCACAAAAATATCTAACATATACCATAAAACTCATTTAATTATATCCTTTTTAGTAATTTTGCAATAATAAGCCCCAGCCCCAGCCCATTTGCCAAAAAAATTTACAAAAATACAAATTTCAACTTCGGCTTATAATAAAAGCCCTAGCCCCAGCCCCAGCCCATTGCGCCAAACATACCCAATGTGTGAAAAAAAGGAAGAAAATGTAGTATTTATAGTGAAAAAGTAGAGATTTATTATTATTTTTTTTTTATTTTTCATTTATTTTTTTTGTGAAAAAAATCAACCCAACGGTTAAAAGACCCGTTGGGGTTTTGGTTTGTGTGTATTTGGGTTGGGTTGCTCATCCGATCGAACAAATGAAAAAGTGGGGAGAGGGGGGCGCGTCATTCTGGGTCACTCGTCGAGGGGGGGGGGGGGGGGGGGGCGGACGCGTCGCCTAGGGGCGACACGATCAAAGGTTGGGTTGGCCATAACGACCGGCCTAGCATTCTAACCTTCTGACCATGAGACTATAAAACAAACTGCTGAAAACATGAAAGTACAGTTGATCTTACGTACGTTCTAATCAACTTAAAGTCTTAAACATCTAAACACTTTTATTACAGTACATTTCAATCATAGTGTCTCTAGGCATTGCTTTTTTACTTTTAGCTAACTAATCAAACATGGTCAACTTGGGATGACGTGTAAGTAGTTTTTGGTTGGTAGCATCTATAATTAGATAAAGGATGGGGATCAATTAGAAAGTGACTCAACTCAAAAAAGTCTAAAAAGTATTCTTATAGCCAAGGTTATAAAAATCGCTAGGCGCTAGTGAGGCGGTCGGGTAGGGCCTAGCGATTAATCGGTTAGGCGGGGATTAATCGGGGATTAATCGGATTGGAATTTTTATGCATAAAATTGTAATTTTAGATATTATATTATGTTATATGTATGAGATAAGTATAGTGCATCAAATTTTAAATATTTTAGGTGTTCAAATATAAACATAATACATAATTCTTCAAATTTTAAAGTCAAACCTAGATATTATTCGGTTTGTTGACCATTTTTAAGCGATTTTGTCTGATTTTTAAGCAATTTTGTTGACCAATTTTTAAGCGGTTTTGTCCGATTAGACCGATTTTGTCTGATTAATCGGTTTGTTGACCGCTTTTTAAGCGACTTTGACCAAACCGATTAAATAGGCCGATTATGATAAATCAAGGCGTTTAGTGAGTGATCAGCGATTATGCGGGGATTAATCGGCCGCCTGGACCGATTTTTACAACAGAGCTTATAACGACACGTGTCTCTCCTGCTTTTTCATCTAAGGGCATTTTCGTAATCTTACGCTCACCTCTTTTTACCCTTTGTTTTCTCATATCTGGGTTTCTTCGTCTTTCTTATTTATATCCTACTTATAAACATTACAACCAACACCACCATAAGATCTATCCTCCTTCATCCAACTCTCATATCGACGATCTCCGGTGATCTTTCGCCACCGTCACCACTGTTGCACCGTCACCAGCACCATCTTCATCACCATCACCGTCAACATCAACCGTCTTCACGCCGCAACATTACCGTCTCCATATCTACCGTTACACATAACTAACTAACCAATCTTCAAACTAACTAATTAACCGCTTGTTCAGACAAACTAACAGATCTCAAAATCACATCAATCAAATACAATAACTGAAGATCTGTTACTATCTTATTAGTGTTCAGATCTGATCGATAAAGCGAGGGGGAGTTGATCTGATCGATAAAGGGCCGAGGTTGTGAAGAGTTGCGTGTAAGATATATTTTTTCGTCTATGATGTTGTGAAGAGTTCTAGGTTGTGTAAAAGACATAGTAGTGCATGTGTTTTGTCAATTGGGTATGAGAGATGGATGAAGACAGTAGCAAAAAAAGATAAAGTTGATTAATGTTTTGGTTATGTAAACTGGTACTTTGAAAGATAAGGCTGTCTTTTTAATTTCTAGTTAGATTAATGTTCATCAGTTAGTCATGTAATTCATCAGTTTTCTAACAAAAAAGTATCGTTCATCAATAGAAAATGTTGTTCATCAATAAAATGAGTTGTTCATTAGTTCTGTTTAATTTTGTTCATCAGTTTTATTACAATGTTCATCAATAAAAAATATTGTTCATCATATACTTTGTTCATCAGTTGTTTAAAAAAATTCACAATGTTCATCAGTTACATTAGTATGTTCATAAGTTAGATTACGTTGTTCATCAGTTTTTCAAATAAAAAAATTACGTTGTTCATCAATTAGATCACAATCAATCTTGTTCATCAATTAGTCTTTTTCATCAGTATTTAAAAAAAATTAGTAATGTTCATTAGTTCATTAGTTATTTTTGATATTGTTAATCAGTTATTTTTTATAACGTTCATCAGTTATTTTTTATAATATTCAACAGTTTTCGTAAAAATAACGTTCAACAATTATTTTTAATATTGTTCATCAGTCATTTTTTATACAGTTCATTAGTTGTTTTTTATAATGTTCAGCAATTTTCGAAAAAATAACGTTCATCAGTTATTTTTTATAACGTTCATTAGTTATTTTTTATATTGTTCATCAGTTATTTTTTTATAACATTCATCAGTTATTTTTGATAACGTTTATAAGTTATTTTTGTTAACGTTCATCGGTTATTGTTCATCTTTAACAACGGTATCTCACTCATATCATGTCAGATTTGAGTGATTCAAATTTCTGGTAAAAAATTGCAAAAAAAAAAAAAAAAAAAAAATCGTGTTTTAAGTTTTGCAAAATTCGGCCTTTAAACTAGACAAAAATAGTGCCGAAATGAATACCAAATTAAAGATGATTAAATTTAAAAAAATTATGGTGAAATCGATTTTTGATAAAAATTTGTTGTTTGAATTTACGTTTGTAGTTTTGAGCTGGAATAAAAAAAGATGTTAAAAGAAACAAAATGCTCCCTAACCGAATTTCATAAGAAAAAAGGAGGGAATGAGTGATTGACACTTGTCACATTGTAATTGGCTTTCTAGCATTTTTAATTTTCTTTAATTTGTAAAGGGATCGCACCTCATTAGATAAAATTGAGAAAACTAATCTTTAGCAAGCATGCTAATGTCTGAATAATACTAATACTGTTCTTGTAATTCAAATCAAGATACTTCTGTTGAATGAAATATTGCATATTATGAACATGAACAAAATTGATCATTATTGTTTTGGTCACTATTCATGAAAGCTGTGCACTTTTTTATGTTTAATCGTTTAGAAGTTTTTGAATAGATATATTTTTTAAATAAATGAACAAGCTGGATTCCATAAAATTGAATTTAGCCATGGCAATACATAATCTATGAGCATATTTGTGTTATTTGCATTGTAAACAATGGTATCAAATAAACTCCGTGAGCTTGAATTTTAGATCTTGGATCCCCAGTTACGCAAATTTATAATCGTCTTGCACACTATCATGTAACTTGGTTAGAGACAATTAAACGGTCAGTTTCAACAGTTGAGATCCTATCATGATCTGAACCAGCAATTGACCACTTATCAACACTCCCTTGCGCAAATGTTCTGACACGAAAACTACAAAGAAGATGCAGCAAGATCTTTTGTTCCAATACTTCTTCACGTCCGAAAGCCTGTTAGCCCTGAAATCATGACCAAACAAATAAAATGAATAAAGCCCCAATTACTCTCAAGTAGGCCAGTTACCGCATTAGACTAGATCTAAGTTCTAGTGCTGCTAATTATTACTAGAGATGAACTCACTTAGAGGTGTAGGTCCAACAATGCATCACCCATTCGCTTTGGCTGGTACGTTGCAGATGAAAGCTTGTAAAAGTAGCTTCAAAACTTCCCCATAAATCAGGTGTCTCGGTCACTATTAAAACAAAACAGAAGAATAATAAGCATATCAAAGTCAATTCAAACAAATTTACAGTACAAAGAAACTATTGATATGCCGTAAATGGAAGTGAAAATAATCATTAGGTTAGGTACGTACCAGCTCAAAACTTTAGAAACACGTGTGGTTGCTTGCCAAGTTCAACTCTCTAATTTATGAAAACGTTCACCATATTAGTACATCCTTGAAGATGCATGCTGCATAAGCTCTGCCTCATTCAAAATAGCACAAACTCACTTTCTCTTTTTGACTTCAATAAATTCTAGAAATAGAAAACATGTCAGTACATTGAATCATTATTCTAATTAATGTTTATTGTCGTTATCATTAAGTAAGGTGAACTTAATGTAATAGTCAACAACTTACAAAGCTCTAAAGCTAAAAAACGTCTGATGATGCAGCTCCAAAATGAACGCTTAGCCTTGATATATACAACTCCTCTCCTATGTAATTCACTTCTTTATACATTGACTGCAATAGATAGGAGTTTGTAGTTTATACATGATTGGCAAACCAAATTTATTAGAATATTAACTTCAAATTGGATTTTGCAAATCAGATATTGTCTGAATATATAAATTTCAAGAAACATAAACCAAATAACATCCACGTACTGCATGCACTGGTATCAACATTCGATGATAACCTCACATTGACTTGAGGTTTGACATTAAAAAGGTTTTTATGACCTCGTTTGTTTCAGTTTTAAACTATACAATCAAAATCCTTGTTAGTCATTAGTTTTGGAAATTGTAAAATAAACTGCTGTAATGAAATGGACGAAAAGCTTACTAGTTACTTATAAAATATACTAGTAAATAAAAGAAGTTAAACGGCATAGAGAGAACACACCTTCATATTATGTTTGTGATTCCCCGTCTATAACGATGCAGGGGATATGGGAGATTTGGGGCCAGTAGGAGCCTCCTCTACTGCATTTTTCTTTCATATCTGGGCATTCATAAATAAACAAACTCAAAAGTGAAGGCAACAGCGTTTCTGGTAGATCTTTTATCTTTGGGCAACGTTCAATGTTGAGAAATTGGAGGGAGGTGAGGTGTTGGAGGCCCTCTGAAACTGTTTCCAAATTGTCAAAATTCCATATTTTAAGAGAAGTAACAGATGAAGGAATATGAAGATGAGACAGTTGACTCCAATTAATCGCTGCTGCTTCACCGATTAAGGATAGTTCAACTAGTGTTGTTGGAAACTTCTGTGGGCCCCATTCTGAGATTGGCTTCTTCAACTGCCCTATTGTAAGCTTACGCAAGTTGGGTGGCCAAAGACCTGCAGTTGGAGAATCCATATTTGGACAATCTACTATTCTTAGATCATTTATCGAGGTAAGACTCGGCAATAGGAGATCTGCAGATAATGACTCCGCCGTTCTTTTACAATTTTCTATTCTCAATCTCGTGAGGTGAATGAAGTTACCCTCAAATTCAATGATCGATGCCACATTTGGATGAAGCATTATACATACATTTTCAAGCATTGGCATGCTTTCGCTGTTGATGAGTAACCTATTCTTCTCTCCACCTTCACCCAACTCCTCCTCTAACAATAATTTCTTACAATCATAAATATCAACTGACTTGAGCTTCTGCCCTCCTCCCTGTGAGAAAGAGACACATGCCATTGAATAACAACCACTGATTTCCAACGTCTCAATGTTGTTTGGACAACTCAAATCCATGAAATTTTCACAAAAAGATATCTTTAACGACCTAAGAGATGTTAGGAGGTTGCTCCCATAATTGTACTCCTCATCTTTCTCCCCTAAACTCACCAAGTTTTGACAATCATCTACTTCCAACTTCCTTAAATTCATAAGAACCTTACTACTTGCCTCTGTGTTTGATTCCCAAAAGTATCTTATTTCATTACAATATCTGACTTTCAATTCTTCAATTGCCTTAAGATCCAATATAACACCTCCCCACACCTCATTAGTAAGCCCTGAAATAGATCCTATTTCCAACTTGGTGACTGATGGAGTTGCATGCACCAGACTTCTCAACAAACCAGCACCACCTTCATGTATTCTTAAATGCCTCAATGAAAATAGTGGTGCTTTAAGTGAGACTTTAACCAAATTTGGACAATTTCTAATAAAAAGCTCCTGAAGGCTTGGAAACACAGAATCTCCTTCATGTGAGAATTCAACCAAATTAGGACAATATTCCATATGGAGCTTTTGAAGGCGTGGAAACACAGAATCTCCAACCCCACTTCTACTATTGGTTGACCATACCTCCCACCCCAGCATAACATAAAACTGTAGTATTTCAAGTGAAGGAAATGCAACACCAGTCCCAAGAAACTCTAAACCCACATCTTTCACGTCATCCATGTGTTCGATAGATAACTCCTTAAGTGACGGTAGTTGCCCGAATGGTGGTAGAGAAGTACACTTTTTACAGTCACGTATAGACACACTAGCCAACCGGTGAAACGAGGGATCCCCAACCCATTTTGGAAACTCTAAACCCAAATAGTTCACAATGCCTAGCCTCTTCAAACAATCATTATCTGGCTTCAATGCATCAAGGACATCGTTTTCAGTTGTGTCCTTTCGGGAAGCATCTGATATGCCACTCCATTGCACCTCTAACTCAGTAAGTCTCTTTTGAGATAAGACGGCTTCTCGTGCTTCCGTTGCGTTTTTTACTTTTTCCAGGCCCTCTATGGTAACTTTCCCAAGAAGATTCTCAAAATCTTTAAGTTGGGCTATCGAAAAGTCATTTTCTCCTCCAATAATGATTTTTGAAAGAGTTTGTAGGCTTTTCAACTTAGCAACCCCTAATGGCAAGACTTTTAACTGTGGAGTATCTCTAATGTCTAAATGCCGCAAATTCTTTAACTTTAAGAAGTTGTTAGGTAAACTAGTTAAGCTAGAACACCCAAAAACAATTAAGGTCTCTAAATTATAGAGATCACAAACATTTTCAGGTAAATGTTTGATATTAGTTCGAGATAAATTGAGATACCGCAAGTGCTTCAAACAACCAATAGACTCTGGTACCTCACTTATCTCAGAACCACTCAAACTAATTACCCTTAACAATGGTAGCTGGGGAAGTAAGTCAACTAGAACCTTATTCGACAAGTAGCTTCGCCACCTTCCTTTCACAGACAAGAATGTTCTCAAACCTTTAGCACCTTCAACTACCTCAAACTTCTTGTAAGCTACATATACCTCAGAAAAAAATGACATATGACGACACTTATCGAAAGCTTGTTTCCTAACATTCTTTCCGAGTTCCTTCTCTAACCTAAAATAGAAATCTCCAGCAACAGAGGTGGCCAAATCATTCATCAGATCATGCATAACAAACAAAGACTCGTTATTAGGAGAGTGTTGAAAAAATGACCGTGATAACAACTCATCAAAGCATTCATTACCCAAGCGTTCTACAGTTGACTTGCTTGGACGTACTTGGTGCAAAAATCCTTCTGCCATCCAGAGCAGAACCAAATCCTGCTTGTCAAACGCATAGTCTTTTGGGAACAAGGAGCAATATGCAAAGAGCTGCTTTAAGTAGGCAGGAAGTTCACGGTAGCTTAGTCTAAGAGCCGGAATAATTTTACCTCCCTCTTTTAAGCTCCATATCTCACTATCCTCTATTTCTTTCCATTCTTCTTCATCTTCTTTTGTCCTCAATAGCCTTCCAAGTGCTATTAAAGCCAAAGGCAAACCATCGCACTTTCTGACAATGCCTTCACCAGGTGCTTTAAGTCTCGGATGTGAATCAAAGTTATTTTCACCCAATGCATGTTGAACAAATAAGCACATGGCCTCCTCATGTGAGAGACTTTGTAAATGGTTTAGTTTACCACAACTCAATTCTCTGAGCAAATTCTCCTTCCTAGTTGTCATGATTATTTTACTTCCGGGAGCACATGCTCTCAAAGGGGCCACTAGTGATTCCCAATCATCACTATTTTCACTCCACACATCATCCAGCACTAATAGAAACAATTTATCTCTAAGTCGATCTCTAAGAGCTACCTGAAGGAGATTTAGATCTTCATATTCTTTCTTTTCCCCGGTCACAGACTGAAAAATAATCTTGCTCATACTGAAGGTGTCCCACTCATCAGACACACGAACCCACGCCTTAAACTCAAAGTGATCATTCACTTGTTCATCTTCATACAATAATTTAGCTAGAGTGGTTTTACCCACACCACCCATACCAACTATGGGCACGATGCTAAAGTTTTTATTACATGGTTCATCCGCCAATAGCTTTTGAACCAACGCATCCTTATCACTTTGTCGCCCAACAATACTAGATGCATCTACCAAAGAGGTCTGGGATTGTCTATTTTTATCTTTTGGCCTATCATCCTTTACTTCTAAACTTCCACTCTTCACCATTAAACCAAGAGATTCTTTTTCCTTTTCTAGATCTAGTAACTTGTTGGTGATATTATCTATCTTAGGATACAGCCTAGTACTTAGTGAGAATTTTGTGCAACAAGCTGGAATGAGCTTTCGTAGCTTGCTGGTGCTGGACTGGTCGGTCAACTCCTTATGCATAGCCTCGGTTGCCAAGTCATCAAGTATGTCATCTATCTCATAAGCCAGATGTTGGAGATCATTGAGCCATACTTGAACAGCTTCATTAGCTATTTCTTTATCCGAAGCATCATTGAGCAGTCCTTGGATCCTGGACAAAGTCTTCCCTAGTTTCTTCAGCTCAGAATGAATTCCCTTCGCTCGAACAACTTGCTTCACGGCTTCATTGGCCAGCTTCTGAAAAACGGCTTCAATGAGGGTAGAAGCAATGACTTCAGCCATTTTTTTGTAGTAATGACAGTAAACTTAAAGCTCTTTAAATCTGAATAAATGGTAGGTATACGTGAATTGAGGGAGAGTTGAAGAAAAATTTAGATCTGGATTTAAAGTCAAAGGGAAGCGATAGTTACAAAGTATACTACTGAGCAAATGTAGTTGACTACATTTTTGGTCCTGGTGGTTTATTGGGTATTTCATTTTCAGTCTAATTTTCCAAAAAGTCTCGGATCCACTCCAAAACTGAAACACCCGTTCGGGTTTAGTGCAATTTTTATTGACCGTTAGTTTGACTAATTAAATAATGTAAAATGGCTAAACTACCCTCTTCTTGATAGTGTGAAATGACAAAAAATAGTTAAATACTTAACTATTTTGAACACCCCTAACAAGTCTATAGTAACGGTCATTGATTTGCTTAAATAGGTAATTACACTTAGGCTATGTATAATGATCATTCAATCTTTAAAATTCAATTATGTAACCAAATACTTATAAAAATTATCACTTCAATAATCTCACTACAACATATCATGCCAAAAAAGGTTACTAAACATTATTTTAGCTCAACAAAAATAGATCTAACATAAAAGTCATTTAAGGCATATATTATAAAATAATCAAAATCAGTGAAAACAAAATTTCATCAAATTGTCACAGCTGATTAGTTCTAAATATCAAATTAATTGATTCTAAGCATCTAGATATGAATATATGATGATCCGTTTATGAGCTTGAATGAAACTATTGCAGCTTAACCGATTATCCATACATTCATAAACAGCAACGAAGCAACAATTAGGGAAAATAATACACTTGAAATTGGGGCAAAATAAACACATATAACATATCAGAATCACAAAAAGAAAAAGCAAACACAACTGAAACAGAATAATTAAACCTTTCTGAAAGTGATCCGACAAATGGTGGCGATGTGGTCGACGGTGGACAGAATGGTGCCGGAAAAGTGTTTGTTTTAGAGGGAAGATTGAAAAGCTGGGAAAAACTTTGTTATAATTAATAAATGGGAAAATATGAAAAGGTAAAAAGTGAATATATCGGCGTCAGTTATTCTTTTACTATTACTATATATCGGCGTCAATTACAAGACTTTTTTTCTTTTACTATTACTATATATCGGCGTCAGTTATTATTACTTTTTGTATTTTTTTTCTGCCGTCAATTATAGCACTGCACGGGGTACCATGCTAATGGATTATAAACATCCTTTCCATAAAAGTTTTCTACCAACAACTTTAAATTAACCACAAAAACTATCCAAGTTTCAATAATGTTCCATTATTGTCTAATTGTTTAAAAAAACTATTTTTAAGATATTCATATGTGCATTATTTGGTTATACCTTAACAATAAATAACCACCACCTGAATTTGACTAACCCCAACCAACTTAATGTACAACCAACTTATGCACATGTGAAAAGAGATATATGCCAAAAAATAATAACTAAGTTTGAAAGGTGTTTTATTTTAGTCACTCAAACATAAAAATTACATAATAATAGAACACTATTGAAAATTTGAGTGACTAAAATGGAACATTTTTCAAACTTGATTACTATTTTATAATTAAAGAAAGTTACAGTGACTAAATTGAAACAAAACTGAAAGTTGATTACTATTTCATGATTTTCACCCTTTTTACACTAATTTTTTTGACACTTATTCACACACTATTTTTTTTACACTTTTCATCTGTTTTCACAAGTTTTCGTTCGTTCCTGCACGTTTTTGTCGTTTTACAAGTTTCATCCGTTTTACACGTTTTCGTTCATTTTTGCACTTTTTATCCGTTTTTGCACGTTTTCGTTCGTTTTTACACGTTTTCATTTATTTTTACACATTTTCGTTCGTTATTACATGTTCTCGGCCTTTTTTAAAAGTTTTCATTCGTTTTTACATTTTTTCGTCCGTTTTTGAACGTTTTCATATGTTTTTATATATTTTCGTCTGTTTTTACACGTTTTCATCAATTTTTACACGTTTTCATCTATTTTTACACGTTTTCGTCTGATTTTACACGTTTTCGTTCGTTGTTGCACGTTTTCGTCCATTTTTACATGTGTAAAGTTTGTTTTTGCACGTTTCTGCTTGTTTTTACATGTTTTCGTCTCTATTTACACATTTTAATTCATTGTTACACATTTTCACTCATTTTTTCACGTTTTCATCTGTTTTACACCTTTTCGTCCATTTTTACATCTTCTCGTCCATTTATACACTTTATTGGCCATTTTACACGTTTTCGTCTGTTTTTACATGTTTTCGTTCTTTTTTTTAACATGTTTTCATCCGTTTTTATATATTTTTTCATTTATTTTTACATGTTTTCGTTCGTTTTTACATATTTTCGACCGTTTTACATGTTTTCTATTCATTTTTACACGTTTTCGTCCGTTTTTGCATGTTTTAGTCCGTTTTTGCAACTTTTCATCTATTTTAACATGTAAAAAAAAGGACGAAAACGTATAAAAATTGACGAAGATATGTAAAAACAGACGAAAACGTGTAAAAATGAAGAAAAACAGGTAAAAATGAACGAAAACATGTAAAAACGAACGAAAACATGTAAAACGGACGAAACATATAAAAACGTCCAAAAATAAGTGTAACAATGACCGAGAACGTGTAAAAACGGACAAAAATGTGTAAAAACGGTCGAAAATGTGCAAAAACGGCCGAAAACATGTAAAAACGGCGAGAAATTGTAAAAACAGATGAAAAAAATGCAAAAACGGATGAAAACATGTAAAAACGGATGAAAACGTAAAAAACATATGAAAACGTGTAAAAACGGACATAAATGTGCAAAAACAAACTTTACACGTGTAAAAAACGGATAAAAACGTGCAAACCGAACGAGAAGTTGTACCAACAGATGAAAACGTGTAAAAACGGACAAAAACGTGTAAAAACGGACGAACGTGTAAAAATGAATGAAAACGTGTAAGAATAGACGAAAACGTATAAAGAAGTAAAAAAAGGGCAAAAACGTGTAAAAACGAACGAAAATGTGTAAAACAGACAAAAACGTGGAAAAGCGAACAAAAATTTGTAAAAGCAGACGAAAACGTGTAAAAACGAACGAAAAAGTGAAAAAAGTCAAAGGACTAAAAGTGAAAGTCAACACAAACCACAAGGACCATTACTATAACTTTTATAACTGAAAAAGTAGTCAAAGGACGACCAGTGAAAGTCAACGCAAACCACAAGGACCAATAATGTAAGTTTTCTATGTGTTAACCGGTCAAACAGGTTACCATCTAGTCAATATTGCGTATATTGATCAAAATTTAAAAGTATTTTAGCGACACAAGTAATAGATTTAGTTGGTTACGTATTTCGTCTTTTTTAAAATATTTGTTGCGTATCTTTAGACTTCACCATATTATTTAAATAAATAAACAACATTCCACAAAGTTGAATTTAAAATAGCTTATCCTATCGTAATATACTGTTTGTTAAATGAGAGAGAATCTGACAAACATATATACAATACAAGGAAGTCTGGCAATGGTAATACTTGATCTTAAGCAAGCTATCGGTCCCATTAGCGGGCAACAATATAGACATAAACTGAGCATACATTTGTTTGGTGAAAAGGAGAAAATTATATGTATCAAATTACATAGCTAGCTCAAAATCCCAAATACATTTCCTTTCAGAAAAGCGAGTAACCAAAACAAATCACCAATCTAAAACAGCAACATGAACCGCAATACCAACTTGGTCTAAAAACTTGAACTTGATGCATCAAATAGCTTTGTCTTCACTCTTTTGGCATCATTTGTTAAGGCCAAGTAGTCTCATCTTTCATGACTCACTAGCCTCCATCCAAATGATCCACCAACTCAATGCCACCAATAAACTGCCAATCGAAACACCATGAGCATACGATGAACTCTTTTGACTATGCAATACTGGCATGACATGCACTACATGATATCCAACTGCCACTCTTTTAGTATAATTTTTTGACATCTATGAGCACACTTGTGTTATTGCATTGTCAACGATGGTATCAAAGAAATTAAATTCCATGAGCTTGAATTTACGAAAACTACAAAGAAGATGCAGCAAGATCTTTTGTTCCAATACTTCTTCACGTCCGAAAGCCTGTTAGCCCTGAAATCATGGCCAAAGAAATAAAATGAATTCAGACCCAATTACTCTCAGAAAGTCCAGTTACCGCCTTAGACTAGATCTAAGTTCTAGTGCTGCTAATTATTCATACTAGAGATGGACTCACTTAGAGTGTACGTCCAACAATGCATCACCCATTCGATTTGGCTGGTATGTTGCGGATGAAAGCTTGTAGAGAAGTTTAGTTGAGTCTTCAACTACTTGTAAAAGTAGCTTCAAAACCTCCACATAAATCAGGTTTCTCAGTCACTATTAAAACAAAACGTAACAATATTAACCATATCAAAGTCAATTCAAACAATTATACTGTACAAAGAAACTATTCATATGCTGTAAATGGAAGTGAAAATAATCATTAGTTATGTTAGGTACGTACCAGCTCAAAACTCAAGAAACACATGTGGTTGCCTGCGTAAGCTCTGCCTCATTCAAAATAGCACAAACTCACTTTCTCTTTTTGACTTCAATAAATTCTAGAAATAGAAAACATGTCAGCACATTGAATCATTATTCATTCAAATCCTAGTTCATCATTAATATTGGAAATTGAAAAAAATAAACTGTTGTAATGAAATGAAAGAAAAGGTTATTAGTTACTTATAAAGTATACTTAGAATAAATTAAAAAAGTCAAACGGCATAGAGAGAACGCACCTTCATATTATGTTTGTGATTCAGAGTCTATTCTGATGCAGGGGATATGGGAGATTTGGGGCCAGTAGGAGCCTCCTCTACTGCATCTTTCTTTCAGATCTGGACATCCTGATATATACAAACTCAAAAGTGAATGCAACAACGCTACTGGTAGTTCTTTCAAATTTGGGCATTCATTAATATGCAAACTCAAAAGTGAAGGCAACAACGTTTCTGGTAGATCTTTTATCTTTGGGCAGCAGATAATATAGAGACGTTGGAGGGAGGTGAGGTGTTGGAGTCCCTCTGAAACTGTTTCCAAATTGTCAAAACTCGATATTTTAAGACAAGTAAGAGAAGAAGGAATATGAAGATGAGAGAGTTGACTCCAATTAGTTGCTGCTTCTGCTTCACCAATTAAGGATAGTTCAACTAGTGTGGTTGGAAACTTCTGTGGGCCCCATTCTGAGATTGGCTTCTTCAACCGCCCAATTCTAAGTACACGCAAGTTGGGAGGCCAAAGCCCAGTTGAAACATCCATACCTGGATACGATATATCCAGATCAGTTAACGAGGTCTGCAATTGAAGGTCTGCAAATAATGACTCCGCCGTACTTTGAAATATTATTAATCTGGTGAGGTTAATGAAGTTACCCCCAAAATCAATGATCGATGCCACCTTTGGATGATTTGATATCCATACATATTCAAGCATTGGCATGCTTTTGCTATTGATACGTAACCTTTTCTTCTCTCCTCCTTTACCCAACTCCTCCTCTAACAATAGTTTCTTACAATCGTGAAACTCAACTGACTTGAGCCTCTGCCCTCCTCCCGTTGAGAAATAGACACATGCAATTGAAAAACAACCACTGATTGCCAACGTCTCAATGTTGTTTGGACAACCCAAAGTCTTGAAATTTTCACAAAAAAATATCTTTAACGACCTAAGAGATGTTAGAAGGTTGCTACCATAATGATACTCCTCATCTTTCTCCCCTAAACTCATCAAATTTTTACAATTAGCTACAAACAACTTCCTTAAATTCACAAGAACCTTACTACTTGATTCCAAAAAGTATCTTATTTCATGACACAATTGGACATTCAAATCTTCAACTGCCTTAAGATTCAATATAGCATCTCTCCACACCTTATTAGTAAGCCCTGAAATAGACGCTATCATCAACTTGGTGATTGATGGAGCTGCATGCACCAGACTTCTCAACAAACCAGCACAACTTTGATCTAAACCCAAATCCCTCAATGAAAGTAGTGGTGCTTTAAGTGAGACTTTAACCAAATTTGGACAATATCCTATATGAAGCTCCTGAAGGCTTGGAAACACAGAATCTCCTTCAAGTGAGAATTCAACCAAATTTGGACAATTCTTTATACTAAGAACTTGAAGGCGTGGAAACACAGAATCTCCAACCCCACTTCTACTATTGGTTGACCATACCTCCCACCCCCGCATACCATAAAACTGTAGTATTTCAAGTGAAGGAAATGCAACACCAGTCCCAAGAAACTCTAAACCCACATCTTTCACGTCATCCATGTGTTCGATAGATAACTCCTTAAGTGACGGTAGTTGCCCGAATGGTGGTAGAGAAGCACACTTTTTACAACCATGTATAGACACACTAGCCAACCGGTGAAACGAGGGATCCCCAACCCATTTTGGAAACTCTAAACCCAGATAGTTCACAATGCCTAGCCTCTTCAAACATTCATTATATGGCTCCAATGCATCAAGGACATCGTTTTCAGTTGTCTCCTTTCGGGAAGCATCTGATACGTCGCTCCATTCCACCTCTAACTCAGTAATTCTCTTTTGTGATAAGTCTGCTTCTCGTGCTTCCATTGCGTTTTCTACTTTTTCCAGGCCATGTATAGAAACTATCCCACGAAGATTCTCAAAATCTTTAAGTTGGGTTATCGAAAAGTCATTTTCTCCTCCAATAATGATTTTTGAAAGAGTTTGTAGGCTTTTCAACTTAGCAACCCCTAATGGCAAGACTTTTAACTGTGGAGTATCTCTAATGTCTAAATGCCGCAAATTCTTTAACTTTAAGAAGCTGTTAGGTAAACTAGTTAAGCTTGAACACCCAAAAACAATCAAGGTCTCTAAGTTATAGATATCACAAACATTTTCAGGTAAATGTTTGATATTAGTTCGAGATAAATTAAGATACCGCAAGTGCTTCAAACTACCAATAAACTCTGGTACCTCACTTATCTCAGAACCACTCAAACTTATTACCCGTAACAATGGTAGCCGGGGAAGTAAGTCAACTAGAACCTTATTCGACAAGTAGTTTCGCCAACTTCCTTTCACAGACAAGAATGTTCTCAAACCTTTAGCACCTTCAACTACCTCAAACTTCTTGTAAGCTAGATATTGCTCAGAAACAAATGACATATGACGACACTTATCCAAAGCTTGTTTCCTAACATTCTTTCCCAATTCCTTCTCTAACCTAAAATAGAAATCTCCAGCAACAGAGGTGGCCAAATCATTCATCAGATCATGCATAACAAACAAAGACTCGTCATTAGGTGAGTGTTGAAAAAATGACCGTGATAACAACTCATCAAAGCATTCATTACCCAAGCGTTCTACAGTTGACTTTCTTGGTCGGACTTGGAGCAAAAATCCTTCCGCCATCCAGAGCAGAACCAAATCCTGCTTGTCAAACGCGTAGTCCTTTGGGAACAAGGAGCAATATGCAAAGAGCTGCTTTAAGTAGGCAGGAAGTTCACGATAGCTTAGTCTAAGAGCCGGAATGATTTTACCTTCCTCTTTTAAGCTCCATATCTCACTATCCTCTATTTCTTTCCATTCTTCTTCATCTTCTTTTGTCCTCAATAGCCTTCCAAGTGCTATTAAAGCCAAAGGCAAACCGTCACACTTTCTGACAATGCCTTCACCAGGTGCTTTAAGTCTCGGATGTGAATCAAAGTTATTTTCACCCAATGCGTGTTGAGCAAATAAACACATGGCATCGTCATGAGAGAGACTTTGCAAATGGTTTAATTTACCACAACCCAATTCTCTGAGCAACTTCTCCTTCCTAGTTGTCATGATTATTTTACTTCCGGGAGCACATGCTTTCAAAGGGGCCACTAGTGATTCCCAATCATCACTATTTTCACTCCAGACATCATCCAACACTAATAGAAAGGATTTATTTCTAAGTCGATCTCTAAGAGATACTTGAAGGAGATTTAGATCTTTAAATTCTTTTGTTTCCCCGGTCACAGACTGAAAAATAACATTGCTGATACTCAAGCTGTCCCACTCATCAGACACACAAACCCACGCCTTAAGTTGAAAGTGATCATTCACTTGTTCATCATCATACAATAATTTAGCTAGAGTGGTTTTACCTACACCACCCATACCAACTATGGGCACGATGCTAAAGTTTTCACTATTACGTGGTTCATCAACTAACAACTTGTGAACCAATGCTTCCTTATCACCTTGTCGGCCAACAATCCTAGATGGGTCTACCAAAGAGGTCTGGGATTGTCTATTTTTATCTTTTGGCCTATTATCTTTTACTTCTAAACTTCCACTCTTCACCGTTAAACCAAGAGATTCTTTTTTATTTTCTAGATCTTGTAACTTGTTGGTGATATTATCTATCTTAGGATATAGCCTAGTACTTAGTGAGAATTTTGTGCAACAAGCTGGAATGAGCTTTCTTATCTTGCTGGTGCTGGATTGGTCGTTCAACTCCTTATGCATAGCCTCGGTTGCCAAGTCATCAAGTATGTCTTCTATATCATAAGCCAGATGTTGGAGATCATTGAGCCATACTTGAACCTCTTCATTAGTAATTTCTTTATCCGAAGCATCATTGAGCAGTGCTTGGATCCTAGACAAAGTCCACCCTAGTTTCTTCACCTCAGAATGAATTCCCTTTGCTCGAACAACTTGCTTCACGGCTTCATCGGCCAACTTCTTAAAAACGGCTTCAATAAGGGTAGAAACAATTACTTCAGCCATATTTTTATAGTATTGACTGTAAATTGGGAGCTCTTTAAATCTGAATAAATGGTAGGTATATGTGAACTGAATGAGCTAGAAGAAAAATATAGATCATGACTTAAAGTTAAAAGGAATTTGAAGATGGTCCACCAATATCACCCGCCTAATGGAGATACAAGCAAGCTCAAAGTTATCAATTCAGTATTATCCACAAACTATCTTCATCACTCTAAATGTCTTTACAAATGTAGCAATATGTAACTTGTAGTATAGTCAACTGTAGTCAAAGTTAGTTAGCATTGTATTTCTTTCCTTTCTTTCTTTTCCTGTATAAATACTTCACTTGTACCATCATTTCATTTTAAGTCAATGATAATAATCATTTCCCTTCTCTCTCTGTTTATCAAAATGGTATCAGAGCCACCACCACCTCCGGTGGCTCCTAACCGTCAGTAACAAACTCCGATCATCTAACAAACTATCTAACAAACTCCACCACAATAACCGTCAGTAACAAACTCCGGTCAATAACAAACTCCGGTCACAATAACCATCACTCCACCATTATTCCGCCACAATCAATAACCAATCAAGAATCATCACTATCATCTCCGATCATATAACTGATTTTTCCGGCAACATAACAAACTCAATACCTTATCAGTCACAATGACAAACAATAATCAAACCACACACTCATCTACACCACCATCCTCATCCACTCAATCATCAGATGATGATATCACATCACCATATCACCCACTCTATCTACATCCACAAGATCATCCAGGATTGATTCTGATTTCTAAGAAATTAACTGGTTCTGATAACTATGGATCTTGGAAACGTTCATTGATGATAGCACTCAATGCCAAAAATAAGATGAAAATCATCACTGGAGAATTTGAAGAACCAACTGCTACTTCAAGAAACCGAGCTCTATGGGAAAGGACAAACGACATGGTGATATCCTGGATCCTCAATACCATCTCAGAACAGATAAGTAATTCTCTCAGTTTTGTTAACACAGCATCAGAGTTGTGGAATGAATTACAAGAACATTACAGTCAACTGGATGGGCATAGGATATACCAACTCACAAATGAATTGGTTCAGTTGAAACAAAACAACTCTGTTATTGAAATCTATTATCAGAAATTGAAGGGTCTTTGGGATGAGTATGACTCTTTAGAAGCTCCTTACATGTGTGTTTGTACCTGTTCTTGTGAGAATGGGAAAGTGAATGGTGAAAGAGATCAAAGAAAAAGATTGATTCAATTTTTGATGGGGTTAGATGAATGTTATGCCAATATTAGAGGTCAGATCTTGCTAATGAATCCTATGCCAAGTGTTGCAAAAGCATACAGTATGATAAGGCAAGAAGAAAAACAGAGATAAGGCTACACTCCTGTGATTCCAACTGCTGCTGCACTCTCAGCTCATTCCAACAACTATAGGAACTCATACAACAACAACACAAGATCAGGAAGAAGTTTTACACAAAGAGACTCATCAGTGAGGAGTTACAACAATTCTGAGAATCCTGTGAGAAGGAGTTCTTTCAAGAAAGGAGTTATATGTGGGAATTGTGGAAAAGAGGGACATCTCAAGGAAGAATGCTATCAACTAGTAGGATATCCAGTTGGTCATCCTTTGCATGGCAAGGTTAAACCATCACTCAATGCTCAAAGACAGGATCACTCAACACAGAAAACTGTCAATTCAGTGTCACAAGGATCAACTGCAACTTGCAACTCAGGACAGCCAAATGGTCAAGCTGATATTGCTATGAATGCCAGGATGGACCAGTTGCAAAATCAACTAAACCAGATGATGCTCATGATGCAGAACAACAAGGATTTCTCTGGTATGACACACATGAACTCAGAAGGTATACCTAAACTCATAGCTACTTTCACAACTAGAACCTACAAACTTGTTGCACCACATACTACTGCTAGGGGGTACAAATTCATTGCATCTGTTATTATTAACCAAAAATTTCTCTGGGTAGTTGATAGTGGAGCAACTGACCATGTTTGTATATCATTAACCTCTATGCACAATATCCACATATGCTCACAACCCATTTATGTCACCCTGCCCAATGGACAAAACACACAAGTGACTAAGGTAGGATCAGTACATATCAACTTAGCCATAACTCTACATGATGTCCTTTACATACCCTCATTCTCATACAATTTACTTTCAGTAAGCAAATTAGGTACTCACATCCCACTTTCCATACTCTTTACACCTTTCTCCTGTTATTTCTAGGACCATCACAAGAGGATTGCTCATGGCAGCCTCTATAATGGTCTATACATCATCAAGCAAGAACCCAAAGTCATCCCATCTACCATCTTATCAGTCAACAACAACAATGTGGCTCTTTGGCACTCAAGGCTTGGTCATCCATCTCTCTCAGTTCTACAACAAATCAAATCCATCTCCACCTCTAAACTTTGTACTTCTCATGTTTGTAATATCTGTCCTTTAGCTAAACAACAAGCTTTACCTTTTACTAGTAGCAGCTCTCATGCAACAAACTTGTTTGATTTGATTCATGTAGATCTTTGGGGTCCTTATAGACATCCAACTATAAATAAATGCAAATACTTTCTTACCATTGTGGATGATTATTCCAGAGCAACATGGACATATCTTTTACCATCAAAACATCACACTACTTCACATATCAAAATGTTTTATGCTTTTGTTCTCAATCATTTCAAAATAACTCTCAAAACCATAAGAAGTGATAATGGATCTGAATTTCTTAATCAATCACTCTCAGATTTCTTTCAATCCCATGGTATTCTACATCAAACCTCATGCCCTTACACCCCACAACAAAATTCCAGAGTTGAAAGAAAACACAAGCATTTGTTAGAAGTAGCCAGGGCATTGAGATTTCAAGCAAATTTTCCCATTCATTTCTGGGGATATTGTCTCCTTGCAGCCACATATCTCATCAATAGATTACCATGTAAACCTTTAAATGATAAAAGTCCCTATGAGCTGCTATATCAAACACCTCCCAACCTCACCCATCTGAGAGTCATTGGATGCCAAGCACTTGCACACCAACACCCATCAGACAAATTTGAACCAAGAGCAATACCTTGTGTCTTCCTAGGCTACCCAACCACACAAAAAGGTTATATCCTTTATGATACAAGTACACACAAAGTCTTTGTCAGCAGACATGTTAGATTCCATGAGACCATTTTTCCTTTTGCTAACAAACCTTCTTTCACATCACCACAAACAACACCCATCTCCACACCCTCTGATTTCATCACCACTCACACATCAGAACCCATTACCCAATCATCTCCTACACCATCATCTTCTTCAGAACCATCTCCTTCTTCACCATCATCTCCTACACCAACACCAACAATACACACATCTACACCATCTACACCATGTACTGATCCTATCCCAAACACTTCTACCTCTTCACCATCTACTCCTTCAACTACATCCACTTCTCACCTTCATGAACCTCCACCCACATCATCTATTCCATCACCAATTCCCTCTCCCCCACCTATACCACCACCACCTCCACTTAGGAAATCAAACAGACAATCTCATCTTCCTACCAAACTTCATGATTTTCATGTCCAATTACCAAAACCCAAACATACCATCCACTCCTCCATCAAATATCATCATTCAAAATATATCAACTATCTTAACATTCACTCAGCCAAACACAGACACTTCATTAACACAGTCAACAAATCACTGGAACCTCACACCTTTACCCAGGCAGCCAAGGATCCTAGACGGAGAGATGCAATGAATAAGGAACTCCTTGCTTTAGAAACCAATCACACCTGGACAGTCACCACATTACCAGCAGGGAAGAATGCCATAGGCTGTAAATGGGTCTTCAAAATTAAACTTCATTCAGATGGCACTGTGGAAAGATATAAGGCCAGATTGGTGGCCAAAGGTTACACACAAAAGGAAGGGACTGACTACACTGAGACCTTTGCTCCTGTAGCCAAGATGGTCACAGTTAGGACCTTGTTGGTATCTGCCATTCATCACAATTGGCATGTGGCACAATTGGACATCAACAATGCATTTTTACATGGGGATCTTCATGAAGAAGTATATATGGAACTCCCTCAAGGTTACAAACCCAAGTCATCTATCCCCAATCTAGTCTGCAAGCTACAGAAATCCCTTTATGGTTTGAAACAAGCCAATAGGCAATGGTTTACCAAACTCACCACCTTTCTTACTGATCATGGTTTTATCCAAAGCTATATTGACACCTCTTTACTCACCTACAAGAAAGGGACAGACTTTCTGGCCTTGGTCATTTATGTTGATGATATCCTCTTAACAAGAAACAATCTTTCCCTCATTCAACATTTCAAACACCAACTGGACATCAAATTCAGTATCAAAGATTTGGGACATCTCAATTATTACTTGGGGATTGAATTTCTGAGAAACAAACAAGGTCTCACCATGTCTCAAAGGAAGTATGCCCTTGAACTTCTTCATAATGCAGATGTCTTGGATCTTAAACCTTCACATACCCCAGTTGATCCTCTTATCAAACTTAATGACACTGATGGAGAACCACTCTCAGACCCAAGCCTCTACAGAGCTATTGTAGGCAAGCTTCTTTATCTTACCATCACCAGACCTGACATTTCCTTTGCAGCTCATGCTCTCAGTCAATTCAGTCACAGTCCAAGAACTCCCCACTGGAAAGCTCTAATCAAAGTTTTAAGATATATCAAGATGTGTCCAGGACAGGGTCTCCTAATCTCTTCAAACAACTCCTTTCAACTCAAGGCCTACTGTGATAGTGACTGGGCTAGTTGTCCTACAACAAGGAGATCTACCACAGGTTTCTGTATCTTTCTTGGTTCAAGTCTTATATCCTGGCAATCAAAGAAACAAACAGTTGTCTCTAGATCCTCAACTGAAGCTGAATACAGAGCCTTGGCAGACTGTACATGTGAAATAACTTGGATTCTCAGCCTCTTACAAGACCTACAGATACCCTGCAACAAATCAGTTTCCATCTACTGTGACAACCAATCCTCCATTGCTCTGGCATCAAACCCCATTCAACATGCAAGGACCAAACATATAGAAATTGATTGTCATTTTGTCAGAGATAAGATCAAGAATGGGACTATTTCACCTACTTTCATTCCCTCTAAAGGACAAGTTGCTGATGCTCTCACCAAAGGTCTCAGCAGATCTCCATTTCATAATTGTATTTCCAAGTTTGGCATTTGTGGCCCTTACACACTGCCAACTTGCAGGGGGGGGTAATGGAGATACAAGCAAGCTCAAAGTTATCAATTCAGTATTATCCGCAAACTATCTTCATCACTCTAAATGTCTTTACAAATGTAGCAATATGTAACTTGTAGTATAGTCAACTGTAGTCAAAGTTAGTTAGCATTGTATTTCTTTCCTTTCTTTCTTTTCGTGTATAAATACTTCACTTGTACCATCATTTCATTTTAAGTCAATGATAATAATCATTTCCCTTCTCTCTCTGTTTATCAAAACCGCCACTTTAAAATGAATGGCAAGGAAGCAATAGCTACAAAGTGGACCACACAAATAATGCTAGCAACTGGTATTAAAAAAAATTTAAAATTTATTTTTTCAGAACAAATAACTTGAAAAAATACGACATGTAGTACTACAGTAACACATTCACAAAATATGTAATACGGAGTATAAATTTATAAACAAATAAAGCATCATATGTAAATCCATAAGTTTTAGAGACCCATTTATACATCTATAGCCTAAAATGTAACATATGTAAAGTAAACTCAAATCACACTTAAAAGTATACAAAATGTGATATGTCTTTAGCAAACCACGTCTATCTATTACCATCACTCCAATGTATAGAAGATGTGTCAATAGTATATATGTTACCTCCATTATTACCGTGGCCTTCAACTATTCTTGGCAAATATAACAAATTCTTGTCGATAGTCATGTTCGAGATTGCTTATTAAGATTGCTTTTAGGGAGTCTTTGGGATTGCTTATTAAATCTAATTTTACAAATGAATGATACACTAATTCAGTCAAATATATACGCGGGCAAGCTTGACTTTATATTAGAATCCTATAATTGAGCATAGAAAGATGCAATATGCAGAGAAACATATACTTGCGTTAAAGTAACTTTGAAAGTTAGAAGGGTAACATACACTTTGTTTGGAAAGAAGCCACCAACAAGCCATGTATTGGTAATAATAAAGTCTTGAACCAACGTAACTTCGGTAATTTTAGTGTTCTTGATGTATGTTTAAAATATATTAGTTCTTGATGGACAACTATGTTTGTATTAAATAGACACTGCAAATGTAAGATTAGTATGTAACTTTAAAACACAATTTCATGGAAACCACTTATTTCATTAACAACCAATGTAGCATGTCAGCAACCAATGTAACTTTAAATGTAAGTTTTTGGATATATTTTCCGGGGTTTTAAAGCCCTTTTACCCAAAAAAAACCAATGTAGCATGTCAGCAATAATTGATTTACAGCAAGCATTTAGCCATAAGATAATAAAAATTCTAAGGAATATTGGAATTAACACTAGGACCTTTTATCAAACATGTGTTGTGCGTTCATCAAACACCATACTAAGCCCGACATTACCAATTGCATATATACCCACTAAAACTTGCATATTTGCATATATACCCAAAACATGCTTAAAATGCATTGTACATCATGCAATAAAAACTTGTATTATGGGGAAATATGCAAGTTTTTAAGTTTTAGTGGGTATATATGCAATTCTCCCTTACTAAATACATAAACTTATTACTTTTACCAAATTACCAATCAGAACAACATTGGCTTGTATCATATGAATTTGATTTGTTTAGAAACTGAATAATGCAACAATATTTTTTGTTGCTCACCTTGACCATTGCGACTCCATCTGACATCGATTTATAAGAATAGATAACAAATTAAATTTATATTAAAGGGGTGTAATAAGTTGGGTAAAGGAAAATGTTATTTTAAAGGGGTGATGTTTAAAAATAGAGTGAATATATGAAATTAGTATGTGGGGTAAATTATTCACAAGTATTCAGATGACATGGGAGTAGGG